>KK351065.1:1345293-1370631 GCA_000671755.1 Glossina brevipalpis | reverse complement strand
TTAACTTAATAAAAGCCCCCACATTAGCACTAGATTTAAAGTCCTGCAAGATTTGTTTTTTTTTTTTTAATTTTTTTCGTAACTTAATAATTATTCTCAAATCAAGCAAAGAGAAATTTGTTGTTGCTTCAATTTCAAGCTTACATATCCGATTGAGAAAACGTTCTGTATCGATTTATATCATCTGTATCCATTAATTATTGTTATGATCACATAAACAGAATATATGCAGTACCATTAGCATGGGCTGAATCATAATTAAAAGCATCCATAGAGTACCATCAATACGGTGGAAATAACACTTTCGGGAAAGATTAAAAAAAAGGATTTGACAAATGTACTGTAATGTTCACTGCTCTGAAATTCTAAATTCACTTATAATCATGTATATTTTAAATGATAAAAAAAGGTTAGCTAAAAAATATTTCTTATAGACACGAATTCATTAAGAGTTCTATTTTCAAAGTTTACTTTATTTCTAATTTTTAACTCAATTTTTGAAAATATCGTCATTACATCTCAATATTCTCATTCTTTTACAATGCTCAGAAATTCCCAGAATGTGTATATGCCTGACGATAAAAGTTGTTTTAATCGAGAAGAATAATTTAATCGTTTGCTTATTTTGCCTTTTAAAATCGAAAAGTTTTGAGCGTTCATCTTATCTTATATCTTTAAGAGACGAAAACTAATAGGTAGTGTCACGAAAATCTCTTGACATAAAAGAAATATTCTTTTTTCTTAGGATCGATATGCCAGGTCTGTAACTTCCCTGTACCCAACTTCAAAAATTTAGAAAGTAATAACTACGATTTTTTTAATCATAACTTTAGATGTTTTCAATTTATGTCGATTAACTCCTTTTTAGTCGTAGGCTTCGTTTCTTTATCACAGGAAAATTGTACCAAAAGAAGAAAAAGGGGACTACGCTATAAAAAAAAAAGTCTTCAAAAATGAGCTCTGCCTGAGAGTATGATCTTAAAATTGACATTTTCATGGAGTTAGAGGAAATTTCAGATAATTTTGATCAAAAGTGCACATGAGATTAAAACAAACGAATAATTGCATATAAGAGCTTTCACAAAAAACTCTGTAGGAAACGACTGCGGGTTGCTTGTTTCAAATTATTTCGTCTTCTTCCTTTTCCTTTTCTTCTTCTTCTTCTTCTTCCGTGTTATAAATGTTTATGTAATAATCCAATAAGAAATAGGTACAAATATGTTAAGGATTTACATTCGATTAAATTATCTAGAATATTTTAAAAGAAAGCAAAGCACAATACCAATAACGATATTTAATATAAAGGCTGCAAATATTGTAACTCACCAACTAATTGTAAAGCAGCCGCTTATATAAAGGCTGTAAATATTGAAACTTCAGCTTAGCTCTTTTTAATAGTTTAGTTTGGGGGAAAAGAAATCCATTAAATCTTATATGAACTTCAGGACTTTATTTAACATTTCGAATTGGAAAATAATGGATTTCTTTTTCCCCAAACTAATATATATTAGTTATGTTAATCTTATAAATCAATCTAATATCCTTTTCTCTAATCTTTAGAGGCAATATCAATCGTATTGCGAAGAATTTTCATGCTACAAACTGAAATTAGTCTCACGAAAGGAATCAAGTTCTTTTAATTTCCATTTATTCATGTCATTAAAGAAGTTTTGTAGAGAAGGAAATGATAATGGCAATCTCCGGGCTATAGCGTGAATTTATCGAAACGCCAAACCCCAGCCCCTTCAAACTCTCACAATTGTTGCTACATCATTTGAAATTCATTTCGTCTGATACTATGGTAACGAAAAACGACGTCTTCCATGCTGGTTAATTCTGGACAATTTGCCTCTATTACCCTTTAATTGTTGGTAGTAAAGTTTTCTAGTGAGATTGGAGCGGTCCATGTTGTACGATGCTCTTTTAATTTCATCGAAATCACAACTTTGGTTTACGTGGCTTAGCTACCGTTAGTGCAGATTCATCCATTTTAAATTATCGATCAATTTCGGATATTATTCTCGTACACGACTTAGTTTTGACAACAGTCTATGAATCTCTTCTAAAATGATTTTGTTTCATATTAGCAGCGAATCGCGTATGGAAATTCAGGCCATAAAATTTTTTATTATTAATTCGATCTGTTTTCCTATCTAGAATTAGGCAACTGGTGCAGAGCCGTTTTTGTTTTTTTTTTTTTTTTGTTTGTCAATGTGTAATTCTGCAGCAACGCTATCAGACATTTTTCTCGCTAAATTTTTTAAAGAGTTTCATCGACTTCATCAACAATTCTGTCGTCTAGAGTGTGATGCAAATTTAACTTCGCAATTTTTAAAAACGTAAACGAAATGAAAATAACTGATAAAGCTTCCTCGCCATAAACCACCAAGGTTTCACACAAGTCTATGAAGAATTAAATATCTTAACCGAAATAATACTTTAAAATATACCGAGTTTGTTTTGAATCTTTGTCCGTTTTCAAAACGTAATTACTTTTAAATGAATTATTATTATTACGTTTTTATTTTTCGATTCTTCATTAACTGTCGTCTTGGACACTCCGTATGACATGGCTTAATAGGGCTGGGAAAATTATATCTATGTATTGGGGAAGGGGAAACATCAAGAACTTTTCCCGTTAATGCAATATATCGACGCATATATATCGCAAATTTAAGATAAAACTTTATATATGTTCCTTTGATAGGAAGGAAGCCAAGGGAAAATATCTAAGCCCTATATCTAAGCAAATATTTTTTTCTTTAAGCTTTATTCTCTATGAAGTTTTTCGTTTCAATTATTAGCTCGTAGTTCAAATTACAATTTAATTATATATAAGAGACTTTGTATTCATTCAGGATGTGCGCTTTGTGAGTCCTTGGATGTTCATCATTTGACACTAGTTATAACTGTATATGTTACTCTAACAATGCTATCCACTAAATTCAACAATTGTGCATCGCCCACCAGCTCTTTGCATAATTTTTAAACAAAACGCGATCTTATGTAATTCAAATTATTATATAATCATTCTTCAATTTTTGAAAGTCTTTTATAACAAACTAATAATTCGTCTATTGTTTTGGCAAGGCTGTGAATTTTACCTATTTTATTCAGCTAATTATGAAAACTAACTGCACTTTTTACTTTGATTGGAATCAATAGATGTGTTGCAGTCTTAACGATAAAATTATTTTTAAAAGGCAGAACGACGAAAGTTTCAATATCTTAACGAACTTTCCATTCAAGAGGGTGCTGCTACATCTTTTTCAACTAACTACCTTCACTTAAAACTGTAAATTATAATTCGCGTTTGACCGAATTCTGGATACCCACCAGTTCGAGTATACAAATAAAAATTAGCATTTTTTTCGCAAATCGCAGCCATTTTCATGCTGGTTTTTTTGCATAGCCTTGCTAAGTAATTCTACTAAAATTTAGAGTCAAATGTAAGCTACGTACATACATAAAAGAAATAAAAACATCGGAATAGAGCTTTATATTCATTTTCAAGTTCTGTGTTTAAGTTGATGGATAAAGATCGTTTTCGAATGAAGAGAATTTTACTTTGATCACACAAGGAGGTTTATGGAAAAATATATTATTATTATCATGTATACTGCGTGGGTCTTAGGAGAACGGACAACTGATGTTACAAACAGAATAATAAATTTAAGTTTCTTTGATACTTGAAAAGTGTGTATAATTGCAGCGGTCTGCCTTTTGGATTTTCTTTCTTAAATTTCTCTTATGTTTATTCATACATATATGTATGTATGTATATAGGTATAGGTTGTTAAAAGAAAGAAATGTGGGTTTTTCTGATTGTTAAGAAATTTCCATAATTACATTTAAAATGTTTACGAATTGTGTCTATGTACTGCAAACGTAAAAAACCTTAATATGAATAGACGGGAATTTGAGTAATAAGATTGAAATGTTTTTCGAGTGAAAGATTTAATTCCATACATCCTTGAGAAGGAAAGAGAGCATAAGAGTCGCAGACTACAGAACAATTTGAGATTATAAAAGTTGTCGTACAATATGCAACACCTTATAAGGGGAAGGGGTGTAAATTGATAAGACAACTGTATTTACGTATCCGGCCTGCCTAAGCGAGAGTTTTTAGTAATTCTCGACGAATTCTTGACCGATTTAGCTGATTATTTCTAATTCCTTTAAAAATTTAAGATTATTGTTAATTATTTCCCAGCCCTCAATTTGATCAATTTGACTAATGTTTAGGCTTAGGCTGACAAGAGAATGAGAAGAGAAACCAAGTATCTGGTAGCTATTGATATTCTAGTAGTGGTTTCGGAACATAGGCGGAGGTTGTGAGCCGGTTCCATTACTCAACTTAATCGAAAATATATATTTCTGTACATCTTTTATGCGTTATAAACATTTTTCAAATTTCTACCTGTTTTCCATGTAAAAATAGCTCTAAGTATGTATCAATGCATAAACTAAGAGTTCATTCGAAAGGTAAAATTCATTAATTATGAAATAAAAATAAAGCTCTTCCGCAGTTGGTATCACCTATTCTTCCGTTTCCACATTATAGATTCATTCTACAATTCCTATCAAAATAATATTTCCGTTGCGTAAAGAACACAAAATATTACAAATCCTTTACCAGAAAAACTCGTATGTCTTCCAGTTTGTTTCAAAATCATTTACCAAAAAGTATTCCAAAAGCTCTTATTTTAATCCCACTTACAAAACCTTGATCAATAATATATCGTTGTTTAACAATAAAGTGTTCCGATTTTGATCTGAACAAAAACAAAAATACATAATATTTAAATTTAAAAGTAACACTAAGTTAGTGAAAATACAAATACTTGATTTGAAAATCGTGGTTGATTTTTTCATTTATGTTATATCATTACGATCGTGACCATGCAATTGTTTATATTCCTATCACGTTACGTTGCCATTGCTGAACTTAGGTTACCATAATCATGAAGGTTTCTCGGGAAAAAACAAGAAAATCGAACGACACACGTTAGTACATGAAGTAGGTAAAGAAAAGCAGCCACAATTTAAAATTTTCACACGATTTAATAGTTTGAAATAAAGCTGCTTGAATATAAGAAAATATAGAATATGTACTGTTTCATCCAAAGGTTGGAATGTATAAAACACAATAAGCTTTGTAAAGCTTACAAAATGCAGAGATCGCTTTAAATATGGTCTAAATATCAACACCGAAGATGAGGGGTATATTCCTTCTGTCATTTTGTTTGTAATGCCCAGAAGGAAAATCCGGATACCCCACAAAGTATATATATCCTTGATAAAAACCTAATTTAGAATCGATTTAAGCATATCCATCTGTCCGTCTGTGCAATGTCTGTGGTAAACATTCATGAAAATATGAGCTTCAAATTTGGCACTAACATTTGAAGTCCTTGCAAAATCGGTCGAAAGACTCGCCCACAGTACACCATAAACTGAGAACACCTCTGCTTTTAAAAGGAAAAAAGTTGGGTTTTTTTCTTTATTACTCATATACCATAGCAGAGAGATCTATAAAAATCGCCACATTTATCAAGCTAGCTGTCCTCTAGTATCGGTAAAACATAGAAGGGATCGACTACGCAACTTTTATTTGGACTGAAGAATGCTCCTTCGATATTTCAAAGATCTCTCGACGACATCCTACACGAATATATAGGAAAAATCTGTTATATCTATATTGACGATATATGAAACGCATCATATTCCCAACATATCGCTGACACATCATCTGGAACCAGACTTGTCAACGTAAAAATTGCATGGAATTTTTGAAAAATACCTCTCCCCCACTCAGTCACTGGTTGCCTAAAAAACAACCGACGAGGTAGTAGGAAAACCGCAGGAAATGTATGTCACTGATTTTCATAAATACAAAGTTCTTTATACAAGAAACATTGTAGTCCATATTTGTAACGACCAAGAAATAGAAATTGTAAACGAACACAACAGAGCCCACAGACTCACTTACAATTCAAAAAAAAATTTTTTTCAAATGAATGAATTTTTTTCTTTTTTTGCAGTGATTGAAATTATCCATTGATATAGAAGTTATAGCTAGAGATACTTGCCTTCGGAAATGTGATTATAATTCATTCTTTTTAATGCTTTAATAAATGTTTTAAATATTCACCTTCCCAAATGTTGTTGTTATAATTGGGTTTTTTCCGTTGAGCGCCAGTTATATTGAATATTTGCGAATCAATTATGATATTTATTTATTTTTGAAAATAATATTTTAAATTATTCAAAATTGAAATAATAATAAAATAAAGTGTTAACTTGCTCACTATTTTTTCCGTCATCATGTAATTTTGCGATAGTCTCTTTCTACGTTAATATACAACTTTGTAAAAGATTGTGGCAGTAATTGTTCTTTTCTTATGTTCAGTGCTAATGCAAATTGCAAAGCAAAGCAAAACAGATATTAAAGTATGTGTCTCTTTTGGTGTCGCCTTTCTTACACAATTGCATTTCAACGTAGTAAGATCTATCTCAAAGTTACATGATGACTTCTCAGTTTAGTTATAGAAAACAAACAAATGTCAGTTTACCTCTCATTTTTACTAATTCACAATAATTGAAAATTTAGTCACAATAATGGAAACTACTGACGTTAAATACAACTAAAAAGGATAACACTCGGCAACCACCTTGCAGAAGGCGAGTCTCACCTTCTAAAAAAGATTACGCCAATAGAAATAGCGTTAGATAGATGATTTACATATACAAAGTTCAACCCTACACTTGTTAAATATTTGTTATGCATACCGCTGAAGTATGGGAATATTTTCAATTCGTCAGAACGTTTGAAACACCCAGAAGAATGCTTCACACGCCATTAAGTACATATATTCTCGACCAGAATAAAATTTAGAATCAATTTAAGCCTGTCCATCTGCTAATTTACGTAAAGTTTATTATAAACAACATCCAGAGATTTGGCGAAAACATTGAAAGTTCTTGCACGCAGGTTGACATGAAAAGGGCCTAAATCGGTCAAACGATACACCTAATATGCAACATAAATCAAGAACGTCACTGCTTTCTGGGTTCTTTACCCATTACTCAAATCAACAAAGTAAGAATTTCATAAGAACTTAAGTCTAAATAACTTAGCGGCAACATTAACTGTACAGTCGGCATCAGTTTTGTGCAGCAAACAACCGATTTGACATTGTCATACTTCTTCATTTTGTGCTAAGATTGCTGGAGTCACATATTTTTAAAAACTCAAGAATAAAATGATAACTTTGATGCTGTCAGTAAAAACAGAAAACAGTTATAATAAATATACAAACTGTACAGTACATTTAAAAAGAAATCGTGCTTTAATTGTATAAATCCCACAAAGATATTACTCCATCCATGCCTCCGACGGCCATGATTGGAGATTTCCATATAGTGACCTTATCTGTTGAACAAGAAATATCCGTGATTGCACCAGTTTTATGTTCGGTTAACACTGCTAATGGTCTCAAACTTTTCCAGGAAAAAACGCGTATACGCCCATCCCAACCACCAACACTAAGAACCTTCAAATCATGGCGAATTCGTATGCAATTAATTCCCGGATTTTTTACTGATATATCGCCAGATGGTTGTAATTTCATCGTCTTTGGCTCATAGGTAAAAACCGTCAGATGTTCAGCTGAAAAATAAAATTAGTCACTTTGCTACTATATGTAATCAGCTGGAACTTACAAGAACCACCGATTACGCCACGGTTTGTATAAGGATCATAATCAATAGCCATTACATCTCCTTGCATGGTCTGCACATCCACTGTTTCGCCCAAATCCACATCCCAAGTTACGAGATGATTACTTTCGTAACCAGCTAAAACGTAATATTTGCCAGCAAATTTGAAAGCCTTTAAACAGGTAATCATTCCTAATTTAGGTAACTGACTATTCTTGGTCGGTATTAGTGTTCGTGAAAACGCATTCGGATCATCGATATGTAAGATACTTATTGAATTCTCCTCAATCGGATAAAAAAGCAGATTATCAAGTAAGACGGATCGACAAAATCCCATATGTTGATTATCAAAAGTACGTTGGCGAACGTAGCCTGCGTTCTCCATGGACCACAAGGCTACAGTACCATCCTTCTCCTGCGAAATTAGTAAATCGTGCGTATGATGTAAAGATATAATAGGTTGCGATCCGACGCTAAGCCTTAAGTTGGACCGATTAGTTTGTAAATCCCATAATAAAACACTTCCTTTTAACGTTCCCGCTAACAAACGATCATTTTGGTGAAAACACAATGAATTTGGAACAGCCATATCTGGACAACGGAGGGTGTAGACAGGATCCGGCGGTAGAACAGCCATAGTAACTTCTCATTATATTTTGAAAATAATTAGCACAATATGCAAAACTGATAAATGTCTGAGTTTACAAAACTTTCGTTTATTATACAGGGTTATCTCAAGTTTCAACTTACCTATATGTGGGGGATGAAGAGATAAATATCCCAACGAAGAAATTTGCAGTCGCATTCAGAGCACCATGACAGAGACGTTATAATTCGTACAAGAATTTTTCGTGAGACTTAAAAAAATTACATATTTGTTTCAAACTATTGAGCAGGCACTAAATTTATATATATATTTTATAACAGGGGCAATAGATAAGACTTCAAAAAGAAAATCTTAAGAATTTAAAGAAAAATATCAAATAATGTAAGAAAACAAACATAACGTAAGCGAAACTATTCACTTTATCCCCACTTTATGAGATCGTAACGTAAGAGACTTAAAAAGGACAAAAACTATTTTCAAGCAATTTTTTGGATATTCAAACACTTTGCTATGAATGTTTAAAGAGGATTTTCAAGCGCATACAGAAATAAAAAGTAAGTAGGGATTTATTTTATTACAAAAGAAAAACGAAGAAACATTTTTTTTGAGAAATTAAGTTTTGAATTTGCTTCAGATGAGACATTCAAGCAAAAAAAATATTCCGATTATTGTGAACATTCCGAGTAAGACTATTTTTTAAATTACAAAAAAAAAAAGATATTTGTTGATTATGTTTATATTTGTTGGAAGATTTTTGTTTAACTTCTAAAGAAATGGGTTTTGATTTCCAAAAACGAGTTCGGGGCAAATTTGACGGGGGGACACTCATATCTTAAAATAATTTGTAGGCATAAGATAGCAGAGGTGGAACCAATCGGATCATCCCGATTGCCCACGAGTCAAAGCTTGATGGAAGCGTGCGCTGCTCCGTTGACTAGACACAAAAAAAATCAGTTAAACTTTACACATAAAAACCAAAAAAACCTCTTTGCTCCTCGGATTTTAATAAAAACCCCTGTATTTTTCTACTTTTTGTTATGCCTTTTGATTATTTCGGATGTTTGTAGGTAATAATTTATTTCATTATTTCTGTGTACATACTTATAAAAATTAAATCGCGATATTAATTATAATAATAATTAGATAATAATAATTAAATAATAATAATTAAATAATAATAATTAAAAACAATAATGTAAAATAATGAAAATACAAATATGACATGTTTGCTTACAACCCTGTCTTAGGCATCCATGAAACTTAAGAAATCCATAACATAAAATACAACTTAATACTGTTCAGACTAAATTTAACCAGCGACAGTCATCTTTTGCTTTCTCTCTTTACGCCGCTTTTTGCAAATTTACATTAGCATTGAGTATAAACACATAAAATTACCGCAAAAATCTCTCTTAATGCTGTATATGTAACAAAAAACGCCTGCGAAACATAACAACATAATCAAACCTAAACATATTGTACGTTTAGTCATCTTGAACCTTTGTGATTTAAATTTGTGTGTTTCATATTATATCTATAATATTTTTATTTTTTTAAATGGTGAATTAAGTTTAACGGTAAAAAAGATTTGTTAAAAATGAATACAACTTCATTTTATATATCAATCTAAATTGAAGAATGCTAACCAATGTGTAAATTTTCAGCAGAATGTTTCGTAGATTTCTTTTGGGTTCATCGATTGAAAAGAAAAATCGCGAAATACAGGAAACGATCAGCAATTACTTGCATTTATTCTTTTAATCTATTAGGAATGGATAAATGTTTAAAAAATTATTTTATTTTGTTACATCAGGGTTGGCAGCGGATTGAAACAATTTTGCTTCAACGTTAAGTAGTCTACGACTGAGATTGTGTTAGATGAAAATTAGAAAATCATGAATGGTAATGTTCTTAAATTGAAAAAGCATTTACTTATTGAATTTTTATTGAATTTTTAATAACGAGTGACTAAATTGTTACTAATATTTTCAAACGGCGTACAATATTTTAATTATGTTCTTGGGAATTTTAGGCCAATTGTCGTTAATTCCTGTTATTTATTTTCATCCCATTCGACTGGTAAAAAATATTAGAATCTCCGAGTTGCAACCTCATACAGCTTACATCTATATTAAATTTTCGCTAATCCGCAACAACTAAATTTAAATTTTTTACAAATCGATTAGATTAATTTTTCGGTTTTTTCCAAAAAGATTGAAATTTATAGTCATAATGCATTGGCGAAAGACGTGCAGCAGACTTAATATATTCGTTTAAGATAGCTGCTGGAAATCGGGAATTTTCCATTATAATGAATTAATAACTGAGAGAGGCATCAAAAATAAGAGATAAATTGACGTTTATTGTTTTCTATAAGTAAACAAAAATGCAAAGTAAACTAAAGATCAAAGTTATGCAAAATTTGTGAGAAATCTTTGATGAAATAAAATGAACGCAATTTTTAAACAAAACATATGGTAAACAATAAAGCAAAATTCAATGAAAACAAAACTACACAAAGTTTGTCCTAGGCCATAAAATGAACATAAATTGCAATGGTTTCTGGAAAAAGCAAAACGTAATTCATATAGCGTTGCAAGAAGTTGGAATTACCAAATGTTCTAAAGAATTGGACAGTCCAAAACGTTAAAATTTGTAAACAATGGCTTCTGACAATACTTTTTGTGAATTTAGTATCAAGGCACAAAACATACGTATGCATGTTTAAAAATGTTTCCTGGGCGATATTTCTATGCTTCTCAGTATAATCGTACGTGTGTAGGAACGAACAGTTTTTATATAATAGATATGCAACCTTGTCTCAGCCGTTTTCTAATATATGCTTCAACGATATAAGATGGTGTAAATAATAACTGCTGAAATTGGAACATAAAACTGGCGCACCAGTATAATAGTCATGATATCGTTTGTTTTCAGTATGATAAAATTCGTTTCGCAAGCTTCCTTAGTCACTGATCTATAAATCTTACTAATTTCTTATATAATTATACGTATATACTTAAATTTATTTACAAAGTTGCCACATGTACACTACGCATACATACCCACATACATGTATACCTAGTTACTACGTCATGGAAAATTTTTGGATTCTTGCATAGTAACATAAGATCTCTCGCATTAAGGTACTGTAAAAATTACACATTCAAATGGGTTCGTGTGTGTATTGGGAAATTACTAGCTACTCATTTTATTTCTCTCGTAACAAAAACCATTCAAAAGCATTTTTATGTATCTCTCATACTAATGCACATACATCATCATAGTGTTCGTAGCATTTGTGTGTGGTGGGTCTGAGCTATAAAAGCAGCAGCCGAGAAGCATAATTCTTTCAGTTTATCAGCAGTGGCCAACCGAACAGGTAAGTAATAGACATTATTTTTATTTCTTTCCACTGTTTGATTTTTCCTTTATTTGGTGCAGTACGGGAAAGTAGATATATGCCAGCGAGTTGCTGCTCGTACCTTACTATTTTTCGTCCTGCCTATGGGCCTTCTTTTCCCTTTCTTTATCTGTGGTGCAGCCACGGAACGGTAGGTGTATGCCAGCGAGTTGCTGCTCGTATCTTACTGTTCTCCGGCCTGCCCAAAGACTTTCTTTTTCCTATCCTATGTTTAAAAAACCTTTTTTATATGAAATTTTACGCAATTAACAAAAATTGATGTTTTGTTTATCATATTCATTCAAAAAAGTTCCAATATAGTGCTATGTTATTTGATATAAATCCCTCCAAGATTTTTGTTAGCAAGAATCTGTTAGTCCGTTAACAGTTTTGGTTTGCGGCTTTGCTAGGTATATTTAAATATAACTACACAGCCTTCCTTGTTTATGTGGAAGCAAGTAATATCTATAAGGAATTGAGCTAAACAAATTAATTATTTCTATGCATTTTGTCAATCGATTCAAATACATTTGTGCTTCATTTGTCTGTTCATACAAGTTTGCACTCAACGTTAAGGTTGCAAACATTCTTATAAAATATTGTACAACGATATGTTTTGGTTTTAGTTGTAAAATGAAAACGCGTTGCTTTAATTTAGTTTTAAATTTTAAAAATTTGTCACGTCCACTTAAAAAAAAAGTTGCAGCCACAAAAAATTCCCATCGCAAATAAGTTTCCGCCGGCAGGAAAGCAACTTGATACATGCTATACATCATTGTAAGGGGTATTCATCAAGGATTCGCGCAATTAAAGTGTTTTCATTACAAAGTTTTGTAACAGATAAGTGTTGTTGAAAAGACCTTGGAAGTCCGGAAAGGTTAATCCCAGCTTAGGAACGAAACGTAACCAATGAAATCTCACGTAACAATATATATAACAATTAGTACAGTTTTTCTTTCCAATCTCCAGATATTTCCTTAAAGCAAATTAATTTGACTTTACTTAGGTATTATTAAAAATCTGAAAATATAAAAATCGAACGTGAATGAAATTAATACATAGCAAGCAAGAAAGTGCACTGATATACACCTATTAAAATAATATACAAGGTTAGTAATTGTGCAGCTTTTTCTTGTTAAATTTGACACTTTGAGAATGATTTTTTAAAAAGTTTTAAATTATCGATAATTGAAAAATTACACTGTCCTTGTAGGTTTTACGTTTTTATACAATGTAGGCTGATTATGCCCACTTTCCATTTTATTTGTGAGATTTAATCAAAGTATATCTACAAAATTTATTATCTTTAATTGAAGTTTCTGAAGAGAAACTTCATAATATTAAAACTGATCCAATATTTTATATTAAATAAACACAACATATATTTTACGAGTTTCTTGACACATCCAGAGTGTTACGGAAGAAAAAGAAAGATACCAAAAGTTAAACGTTCTTAAATTACTATAGAATATCAATTAAAACAAATTGCACCTTATAGACTCAATTAAATTAAATATAAACTGCGAAGAAATCCCTAAGTAAGGTGTACCCCCCGCCATTGCATGAGTCTTAGATAGAATAAATATATAGTATATAATGTTTCACTTCTCAATAACTGTAAGTAACGGTCGGCGGGTTAGGATCTTCACTTCACCCCGGTAGCGATTTTTAAATAGATTACGAGTTATAGTATACATAAAATTTTTATTTTGTAGATACTCTCTATCGTTGGACAATCGAATCGTGGATTTGGATTTTTGAGATTTGCTTGTATTCCAACAAACGACAGCTAGTTCTTTCGATGATCAGTACGAAAGTATACTTACAAAACTAACGTAGTTTTGATAACAATTTTTTATTTCCGAAATTATATTTTAAACACTTTTAGTGTCTTATGTGCATTATGTCATCACCGCCCAAATCTATTTCTTGAATAAATGATTTTAATCATGTTCGCTTTCAATAACGATAGTTTTCATGTTGGTTTGGATCCTTGAGTGGTACTTTCTGAAAGTCACAATCTATTATCCGTTTTCGCTTCCGCAAAGGTCTCGAGCATTCGTATTCTTTGGTTTGCATAAGTGTTCGTTTCGTTTGTGAACGGGTTATCTTCAGTTTAGGTACTTTATGACTTGTTGACTCGTCATTACATAGTTCGTTTCCATCACTTAGGATGCCCGAACTATCATCCGTCATAGCGGTATCGTTTGTTCCTATTGTTTCGTTGCTTGTCATACAATGCGACGTTTTCTCCGAACTTGCATTTAAGATTTTTTGTGGCATTTCTGTGTGATGGCTATCGTCTCTGGCTGCACTAAAGAAAAAATTATTTTCTTCTTTCTTTGGTTTCCAAATTTTTTCAATTCCGCGGGTTTGTGTAAAATCTAACGCTTGTTCTGCGGACTTCAGTTTGTTATCCAGTCCTTTTTCGCCTTCTTTGGCTTTATCATCTTCCTCACATTTCGTTTGTTGAGGTTTCTTATCTGCAGACTTTTCGGATGCATCAGATATTTTATAAGCATTGTAAAAATCTGTTACTGGTAGAGGTATTGGTATTGGTATAGGCAGAGGTATAATTACTGGATATGGTATCATGATAGTCACGGGATGTGGTGTACCAATTAAAGCGTTCAAAGCCGACATATTTGTGTTCGTTAGTGTGTGAGAAAAGTTGGCAAAATCATTTAATAATTGAGGCCCAGATGTTGGAGACGTAACAGGCTCTAATTTTCTTCCCAAAGACGATGAAGAAAATTTGCTTGGCGTAGGCTTTTCTTGACTAGCTGAAGGTAGAATTTTTTGTGGTACGCTGGCTTTCGGTATATGACTTTCGATCGCAGGCGACAAATGTGACATATTCAGGGAATCATCCTGAATACCACCGCATGTTAGCTCAGCTAGTAGTGGTGGTCCATGTTGACTGCCATTGGTGTGATAATTATTAACCGGACTTCTTGGATTTACTCGTAAGCTGCTGTTGCAAGTTTGCGCCAGTTGCGACTTTACCTTCCCCACACTACCTTTTGTATTGGTTGTTGAGGAACAATTTGTTTTTAGTTCCACCTCAATATCTGTAGTCATCATAGAAGATCTTAATGGACGTTTCCTGCGGTTGTGTTTTAGTGATGTTCGAAATGACGATAAATTAGAGCTTTTTGATATTAACTTTGAGGCTGGAGCTACAGAAATCAAAGGTTTGCGAGTCGTTTCAGTTGTCGGCGATATACTTAAACTATTTTTGCCATGCAATGGTAAACGCACTGGACTCAGAGACGATCTACCTGATCTCGTCGTTGCTAGAACAGGCGATAGTGAAACTGTTGAAGCTGGTGAAGCTGAACGACTTCGACAATTTCTCAACCAAAGATCTGGTGTAATGAGGCCAGCCCCACTACTAGCAGCTTCCAATCCTTGCTCTCTCAAATGTGGATTCATATCAAGATGGGCTTGAGTTTCTTTACAAAATATTTGCATTTTATATTGATTTAAACACTTATCCGAACAGAATTGCAACTGGGAGGCACCATCTTGAAAGTCGACATAATTAACTGCGTTTCTCACGTGTTTACACCAGTCACATGTCTTCGCCTTTTTGAATGACGCACGACGACTCTGAGCGAAGCAAGATTCGGAGCAAAATCGAGGTCCGTCTGAAGTTGTTAAATATTCAGGAGCATTATGTGGTACCGGTCTGCGACACCAGCAACAATTTATAAAGTCTGTAAAAGGTAAAATAACATTCATATAAATAACAATTGTAATAATTAATTGGGTATAAAAATGCACGTTTTAATGTATATGCATATTAGCTATTGAAAGGGAAAATACATATTATAGTACACCTTAAAGTTTCATATTAGTTTTATTCCTTCAGGTCACTGTGAAATATGTTCGCTAAGTTTACATCGACAAGTATGTTTAATACCAGATCCAACAAATAATTATAAATAAAGAAAAACTTTGTTATTAAAAAGGTAAGTCGTATAAAATTTTTATATCGATCAAAAAAAAAAAGTAGATTAGATTTTTCATAATAATTCATTTATTAATTAATTAACAAATATATTTTATAACGCTATTTCCAATTTTTATAATTCACTTCATAACACATACGTGCAGGATTCTTTATCAAAGTGAATGGAAAAATCTATTTACCAAGGGCTATCTGCTCATCTATCAGTCCTTTGGCGTGTGCAACTACTGAAACAAATACATAATGAATATCCTTACGTATAAGAATAATATGATTCTCAAATACTTTCTTATCATTTTGTCGGGTTAATAGGAAAATAGTTCTATGATACCAATTACAAGATGCAACCAAATGTATTTTGATATAATGTATGATGCGAGCTACAATGTTTACAGAGAAAATTAATCTGGCCTCTTTCTTTTATCAACCAGTCGGAGGTGTCAAAAAATTCAACTTAAACCGAACATGAAAGAACAAAAATAAATTAATTTCTAACTGGAAGATGCAAATGATTCACTTAATTTGAATTATATAATCAAGTCCTAAAAAAAATTGATAACTTTTTCCAAGTTATACATAATTTTATTTACGCGATAAAAGCGAAGATTTAATTTCAGTTCCTTCAGTTAGATTTTAAAACGAACGTGAAACGGTGGTTCTGGCATTTTTTTCGATTTCGCTATATAGTAATAATAACAGTGCACATTAAAAGAATGAGTGAAGGAAAAGTCAAAATTTCTTTCATCTCTTTCAATCGCGAATTATGCTTTGATGTTACGTCTTTATTTATTTACACTTATATGTTCACTTAAATTACATCAGCTTCAATAGCAGCTCCACAAAAACATCAACTTTCATTCCATCTTATAAAATTATTTAGAAAAAAAGGCATTTTGAATTTTTATCAGAAGAAATGCCTGCTAAAGCGATATGTGTTATATAAATAGTGACCCCAAGGGCACTGTTTTCTTTGAACAAAACGTTGTATGTGCGCGCTAGTCAAAGTAACTGGAGAGATAAATGGATTATCTAAAGCATTGCAAGGTTTTCATGTCCATGAGTTTGGAAACAATATCAACGGATGCACTTCCGCCGATCCGCATTTCAATCCTTGCAATAAAGAGCATGATGCATTCACTGATGATGATGAGCGCCAATATCGGCGATTTGGGCAATATTGAATCACTTGGCGACGGACCTACAAAGGTTCACATAAGTGATAGCTTAATTAGCTTGTTTGGAGAAAATAGTATTCTAGGCCGCACCTTGGTTATGTATGCTGATCCCGATGATTTGGATAAAGGTGGACAGGCGCAATTGAGCTGATCGACTGGAAATGCAGTGACATTGTTAGTATTGGTTGCGATATCATTGGCATTGCAAAGGTTTGATTGGAAATATTCTCCATATTCAATTTCATTTTATTATTAGTTTCTTTTTCTGGTATACTTCTTATCTGCAATGGACATAGGGGCTTAACTTTTCGTTTCTTTCTTCTAAATATGTATCAATAAAATAAAAAATTTCGGTACACGGAAATAAAAACCGAAAATTAATTTAAATTTTGACAATAATTAAAATAATAATTTGACAATAATAGCAAGTGAAACAAAAACTATGAAATGAATAAATAAGTGAGAACATGTATATATATAACAAATATATATATATAACAAATATAGTTATTCTACACAAAGAAATGGAGAACGTATTCCTAGCCTATAAAAAAAATTCAAAATTTTAAAAACCGTTTTGACGGGTTTTGTTATCAATTTACTGCAGTAAAAACAATGATCCGCGTTGACGATATTCAATAACACAGTAAGCCACATACATTACGTACAATAAGCCGAAAAATTGGAACTAGCGAAAATGGTGTGCTCATTCTGTTTAATTTCAATATAAACAAATTTCCTCGAAGCGTGAGTAATACTCTTTCCAATTAATCTTACTTAACAAAACATGTAAGTCAATTACTCAATTTTGGAGTGGATCCCATCGTAAATTGCACGAAGCTTATTTATTTCATTAACTACGTTTTCATTTTAAAAACTATATTATTTCTATTACTTCTACTATTTTAACGAAACTTCTTAAGATCAAGCCTTCATGTTAGAAATTGTTAATATTAGTTTGGGGAAAAGGTAATCCATTATTTTCCAATTCGAAATGTTAAATAAAGTCCTGAAGTTCTTATAAGATTGGATGGATTACCTTTTCCCCAACCTAATATATGGGAATTGGAATATTTATATGTATATATTATTACACTATTGTTTGGGTAACTTTCCAAAGATTAATGTATGAGATATCGAAAAAAGTAAGCTTTCGTATACTGGATCCGCCATGATCCATGATAGCTCATTTTACTTTGTTTTTGTGCGAACTTTTGCGAAGATTTAATATCAATAATAAGGATATTGAACTTTTCTTAATTTTTATTTGAAACATTAACATCATATCCCTGTTCTTAAGAAGAATATCATTTCGTTCTCTCTTTTTCGTACATAATATTTTGCTACCGTCTTTTAAACCTCTTATACCTGTCATAATTCCACATTTACTAGCTTCTCATTAAGTCCTTTTATTTTGTGGCGCCAACTGGTAAGAAATGCAAAACGAATTGTAGTCTCGAAATGGAAGTTGGGATGCATGCTCTTGAAGCTGATGATTAACATAGAGGAATCAAATAATTGTTATCTAAATACTTCTGGTAGAATCCTTGGTCCAAAAAGTATAAAAAAAAACGAGAAAAAAAGTGATGGATAATTATGTAATTTTTTTATCATCGCGCTTGCCTTGTTTTGAGACGAAAATTGAGAATGAAATATTTTGGCATTATACGCCATCCATCCTCATTGTAGCTGTTGCTGCTATGAGAAAATGAGAGGCGAACTGGCGGCGTTCTTTTGTTTTGTACAAAACTAACTTCAAAATATCAACAAGAATAAACAGACAAAAATTTACACTTCGGTTAGCATTGCTCAAAATAGCTCGACATTTAAAATTAATTTTTACATTCTCCTACATTTTTATAGGGCTATTGTTAATTCATTGGAAATTGAAAATTATTTATAATTTGCTACCAAATCTCTCCAAAAAGATATGTAAATAGATAAACCGGAACTGCACAATCTAAGAAGTTTCATTAAAATAATGAAAGGAATAGAAATAATATAAATAAATCTAACGCCGACATAATTCAAATTCTAGTGGTTGATATAAACACATAACAGCTGATGTTGTGCTTACATAATGCCATTTTAGTCTTAGAAAGCGATAGTAAAAAATTAAATAATTATCCTCTTGTAAAACAAAACAGCCTATAACACCTTGTAAAATTTTAAAAACTACTTGAAGAGTGAATCTTTAGGTTGGACCTTTCTCTTACTTTGATGGTCCTTTACGCTGCTATGTAACGCGCAACCGTTTAATAGTTTCTGTTTCATTTGCATACATTGCTGCAAGTACCTTTTCTTCTATGCTTAACATTTTTGGTGTCATTTTCTTTTTAAGCTGCTTTATAGTCTGAGCATCATCATCATCATGTAACTTTTTGATAGTCACTTTCTGCGTTGAAATACAACTTTGTATGAAATTGTGGAGACCAAAATTGACACGAAAATTGATGTCATTGTGCAATTTACATTAGTGTTGGATACAAAAAAAAAAAGGAAAATTACTCATTCACTATGACAGATATATATAATGGTCTCGATCGTCAAATCGAGCAATTGAAACGTTGTGAAATTATCAAAGAGGATGAGGTGAAGGCATTATGCGCTAAAGCTCGTGAAATACTGGCCGAAGAAGGTAATATTCAACGTGTCGACTCGCCTGTTACTGTATGTGGAGATATACATGGTCAATTTTATGACTTAAAAGAATTATTTGAAGTGGGTGGTGATGTACCAGAAAGAAATTATTTGTTTATGGGAGATTTCGTTGATCGTGGTTATTATAGTGTAGAAACTTTTTTGTTGCTTTTGGCTCTCAAAGTTCGCTATCCAGATCGTATAACACTGATACGTGGAAATCATGAATCGCGCCAAATAACTCAAGTGTATGGTTTTTATGACGAATGTCTACGGAAATATGGCTCAACAGTCGTGTGGCGTTACTGCACCGAAATCTTTGATTATCTTTCGCTGTCGGCAATTATCGATGGCAAAATCTTTTGCGTTCATGGAGGTCTTTCGCCGTCTATACACTATTTGGATCAGATACGGAGCATTGATCGTAAACAGGAGGTGCCACATGATGGTCCTATGTGTGACCTGTTGTGGTCCGATCCGGAGGACCAAACAGGTTGGGTTGTGTCACCTCGTGGTGCTGGTTACTTGTTCGGGGCTGATGTCGTTAAGCAGTTTACACATACCAACGATATTGATATGATTTGCAGAGCTCACCAACTAGTAATGGAAGGTTTTAAATGGCAATTTGGCGACGCTATAGTTACAGTATGGTCAGCACCCAATTATTGCTATCGATGTGGTAATGTGGCGGCTATATTGGAGTTGAATGAGTACCTGCATCGTGATTTTGTTATATTCGAAGCGGCACCACAAGAAAGCAGAGGTATACCTTCGAAAAAACCCCAAACTGATTATTTTCTTTAAAACCAGCGGGAATAATTGCAAC
Source organism: Glossina brevipalpis (assembly GCA_000671755.1). NCBI lineage: Eukaryota > Metazoa > Arthropoda > Insecta > Diptera > Glossinidae > Glossina > Glossina brevipalpis. The sequence continues at coordinate 1,350,285 of KK351065.1, read as the reverse complement.
GGACGAACAAACAGACGGTTTAACTGACAGTCTATTACAATAAAGTGGCAGCGATAAAATAAAAAAAAATGTAACTATTGGCTGCGTTATACAGCAAACAATAAATAATATAGTAAAAGGCTCATAACGACTTTAAATTCCACGATTGAACGAAGGGACAATCACGATATCTAGAATACATCCGCACATATATGACGAAAAAAAAAAAAAATAACAGCTGATACCTGGTTGCGAGCTTTTGAAATTAAAGTAGTTTAGTTTTTCGTTGATAATAGTAATATTTTCGTTACTTTTCAATAGTATGAACATCATAAACGTAAACACGATTGTTATAATATAGTGCTATGGAATCCAAAAATTGAATAAAAAGAAAATTTGAAATAAAAAAAAAAATAAAAAACTATCCAAGGTTCCCATATATAAAATAAAACAATATTTTTTCGACTGGTAGGCGTCTTTAATGTATTTATGAGTAAGCGATCAACATTTCAAATACATTATGGACTCGTGGCCACCTGATAAAAGCTGTAAAGTATTCCATATGTTATTAGATCTATTTCCTAACCCACAAATAAAACCTTAAAAAACTATTGAGATTCCAAAATGACCAAATTTTCAATGAACACTTTTTTTTCTCACAACTTAATCTTACGACTACGCACATTTGCAATTGAAAATTGTTTAGAGAGCTTTGCAATGACGCTATTTCGATTTCACGTGACGGAAATTCATAAGTTCTTTCTCCGAATCTTCGTGATGCAAAGAAAATTTTAAAGGCCAAATTATTTTCCAGCTCAAATTATTAAACACAATGAAAGGAATAATTTATGTAGTTGTCTAAATCATGAAGCTTAAATAATTTCCGAGATGAAATGGACAGATGGAATCGATGTTTATAAGTTAAAAAAATTATTCCCACATTTGAGCGCTGTTGACTATATCGCTTTCTATGCATGTTGCGTGGCATAAATGTGAAGTTGAACGTTGCCTCTCAAAAACCTATCAGATGCAAAAATTTCTTTGATGGCACCTTTAATGAGGGATGGTACAATGGAAACCATTGACGAGAAAAATAGTTATATTATTCTTATGTTAATCCTAATCTCTTTCCATCACATGGTCACACTCTATTGCAACACTTTTCGAACTTGTAGTTGTGAACAAAATTTGACGATTAAATGTTTACTTTGCGAACATTGAAATTCTTGGAAAATTCATAATATTCAGAACATTTTATTATATTTTTTATTTACCTATTTTTTCGTCCGATACAACAGGTGCTTGTTTATGAATTTTATCAGCTGCATGAGTGCTTTTGGAATCATCGTCACACAAACTGCGTTTATCTTCTCCTAATGTGGCGCGATAACTGTGACAATTCATCGATTTACCCGAGCTGTTACTATTATTGTTGTTATTTTTCTGATGATTTAGAATATGCAAATACTCTGTCTCTTGAAGATAATGCTCTCTCCGTTGCTGATATGGTAGAAGAGTAGCCAGCTTTCTGTTACAGCCAAGTCTTTCGAATACATTATTTGGTGACAGGTCTGAACGATCAATGCCATCGAAACCGTACCAACCGAGTAATTCATTCATTGTAGTTTCAGCAAATTCCTGGAAAGAAAAAAATCATTATGTATGTAACATTGACTGTGAAGATGTTGTATATAAACGACAGAACATATTTTATGAGATAATCTTTGCACATATTCTAAGAGATAATCTAAACATATGTTTAGAAAACTCAACAACTGTTTTACTTTATTCGCGCTCAAGTTTTTATTTTATCTTATTTTTGTTGGCTTTCTATTTTAAATGACACCAGAAAACACGCCGCCGTATTATCTCATCTCTAATGGCGTTCAGAAAATTGACTTAGTCATTAAATCGGAATTTGATAACATATTCATCTGGAAAGTTTTGATCAGGGTCATTACTTGCATAAATAACCGCAAATATACTTCATGGATCATTTCTTTTCATCATTTGCTTTGTGCTGATATATGTTAAGAAAATGTGATTTGAATATTATTCCATATACTCAGAGTCAAAGAACTCTCATTCTTAAGAATTTTACGAAATACAATATACATATATGGTCATTACATAAGACGTTTTTCAGTAAGGACTTTTTGAAGTGAAGAAGGACTATATAATGAAACAATTATAAAATAGATAAATATCCTTTCTAAACAAAAATAGATGATGATATATTGATCAGCTATTCAAAAGCAAAAGTGTCACTTCGTAGACTGATAAAGAAACAATAACTTAATTGTAACAAAAGGGAAAGGCAGTTTGTCATTTTGTAGCAAACAAATTTTCGACAATCTTTGAGCTTTTATTCTAATTAGCAGATGTGTTATTATTAGTGTCTCCCAGAAAATGTAGATTAAAATAAAGTCAGCGCTTTCATTGTGTCGACTATAATTTGTAGAGAATTCAAAACTTAAAGATTTTGTCAGTAATAAGCTTATGTTTATTATTTATTCCTGTCTCCTGTACTAGGTGGATGAAGAAAGGGAATTATAATCTTTTCGTCCGTATTTAAGTTATTCTTTAACTTGCAATGTTTGCTTATATGGCGATAGAAATTCGTTATGCATCCGTTCCACATGAAGCAAGATTCTCCCGTTATAGTTACAGATGATACAGAGATTGTTTTATAGAAAGAAGGAGGAAGGGGGGGAGGGGGGATCAATTTTATTTGGTGGGCGTGGCAGATTTTTCGATTCTTATGAAATACCAGGAAACACAGCCAGCCATGGAATACCATGAAAAACGGCCATAGTAACAGACAGAAAATAGAAGTGCTTTCATCCTATATTGTAGGCGTGGCCTGTAATCGATTTCGCCCAATTGCAATAGCAACGTATGTGAAAGAACTTCAAACGTTTCTGGCAAATTTGAAGCCAGTATCTTCATTTTTGCAAATAACACAATATTTACCACCGACATTACGCAGATAAGCAGGCAGATAGATGGACAGACGGACAGACAGACAAACGGATAAGTCTAAGTGATTAAAAATATGTACATTTCATGTGGTTCCAGAAGCGTGTGTCTTAATCTTACAAACATTTTCACAAACAAAAATTAAAGTTTAATATTCCATTATATGGAGGGGGCGTGGAATAGGTGGAATAAATATTGGTGCAAATGTCGTTTTGGATTGACAAAAATTAAACCCACAAGTCAACCGATTTTCCCAAATTTTCTGGAAATTATCGTCGATACGCTGTTCCCATACACGCGCGAGCTATGTTCCAGTACACACGCTTGGGACGAGCGAAATATAAAGTTAAACTCGATTGATCAAGGAAGTCAAATTGCGAAGCAGATTAAGGAGAACCTAAAGGATAAAAGAGTAAATTTTTCCACACAGGCTGAAACGCCAAAAACAAGTACTATCGCCGAAGCCAAATAAGCCAATCAATGATACTTCAGCTTCTAGAATGACTTGCTTGGTCGATATAGTAGGCGATTTTTGCTGAGAAATATTAAAAATGAATAGTCTTACCCCGAATGTAAAGAGTAGATAGGTCCCACTTTTACCGGAAATAATAATTCATTTTTTGTAAATAGTGGGTCTAAATTAATTTAAGAGATCGTAGCAATGGCGTGGTAAGTCTAGTTATAACTAGAAATAGTCAGATCTTCATTGTCATTACAATCTAACTCGAAAATATTCAATTTTTTTTGTTTGACTTGTGGTCCAGGAATGTTTGTAGAAGTATATATTTTTAATAAAAAAAATTTTCCCAAATAATAGTAAATCTCCGTCTTGGTATTTTTGTGAAAGTTATTTTATTTTCAGCAGGAGACAAGAGAAGGATAGTTAAATAGGCAGCGACTCTGATTTTAGTTGGTAAATATCTTAAGAAATCAGTGTATGTTTTTCTTATAATTATAATACCCGCACGTAAATGTGAAATATAAAAATGCTTAAAATCTTGACAAACTGGAAAGACTTTTAAAATTCATGTTGCAAAAGCATACAAATAATTTGCTGTGATTTATTATCACAGAAATATGAGAATAAGAGAAATATGAACCTTGAATGAGAAAGCTCACTAGTAACGATATTTTTTAAACAAGAAAGGAGTGTAATAAAATCAATTATTTTTTTTTTTTTACAAGAGGAACTAAGAAATTTTTTCAAAGTACAAGACGATAAAATCTTCAGTATCTCTGCTGTCAATAATAATAGAAGCGCTGTTAATTAGCAGCGCTTTAATTACTTACATTTTCATTCTCATTTTTTTATATGGATTAAAAATTCTGCTAAAGGTTTCTTCGCGTATGACATCACACTGTATCAAACATTTATATAGCAAATGTATGTACATTTCTATGCCTTTAAGCGCGTATATGCTATGGTACACATAGAAGTGTACATTTGTGATTACATGTGCGTAAATATAAAAAAAAAGCAAAGATTAGATAGCAAATGTAACTTGTTTTCATTTCATCGCTTATTTCTTATTGAAGCGATCGAAATTTTATGTTCGCTAAATGTGCTTCTCTAAATTTCAATCATTATTTTCTATATAAGAATATGAGGAGATTTTTTACAATTACAAATATGTGTATATTGTAGGAGTAATTTATCTTTACTTTGTGTCGTATATACGCATACTTTAATATTTAACATATTTAATGCAATTCTTCATATTTCAAATTCAAGTTATTGTACAAGGTGCGGGTCTTATTTATTTTATAAAGGCCATGCATGGATCAAAGATTCACTGAATATCAATTTCATTATTTCGCAGTACTTCGTTGGTTGGCGAAATTGTGCTTTTTCAATCTCATATTTGACCAGACAGAAGAAGTTTTTGAATTGAAATTTTAACTAATTAACGAAAAGTTACATTTTATTTATCATATCTATTCAAAAAAATTTCAAATTAGTTCTGTTTTGATACATATATATGTTTTGATATAAATTCTTCCAAAACTTTAGTTAACAGGACTATGTTAATCGCT
>KK351065.1:1286600-1334136 GCA_000671755.1 Glossina brevipalpis | reverse complement strand
AATTTTTTTTTTTTTAATAATATACTTTACTCCATTGTAGCTGTTTTCTTCTTCTTCTTACTGATATAATTTTCTTATTGGCCTTATGAGTGGTCTTTCCTATTTTCTCTAATTTTATCATTACGTTCGGTTCACTTTTGTTTTTGGTAAATTTTTTCTCATCTGCGATATTTAAGTGAATTGGGATCTTGTTTTGTTACAATATGCAGTTTGCGGATCTCTTTTTGCGCCGCTATGACAAGTGTGAAGACAAAAACTTAAAGTTTTATCAGTTTCTCATTTCAAGGTTATTACTAGTATCGAAACGATTGGTAATTACATATGTTCGAAAACGTCCGAAGTTGAAATAGCGAAATTATCCATATATAAGATTAACGTTTCTTAACCGAGAGATATATCCTCTTTTAAAATTCTTGTACCGTCCCTGTCATATACCAAAATATCGGACGAAAAATGTTTGCCTAAAGGTGCTTTAGTCAAGGAGTTTGTTCCTCGTAAGAGGATGGTTGTTTCGTTGTCCTTGGAAGAGAATATTTATTCAAAAAAAGTTACTTCTATTAAGATTCTTTACCAAAATATCTGTGGTTTAAATATTAAATTATGGGAACTCTATACGGATTCCTTTGATTGTAATCAAAATGTCTTAGGGTTCATGGAGACGTGGTTAGAATCAGCTATAAATGATTGCGGAAATTTTTTACTCTGGTTTTCAAGTATTTCGTAAGGACAGAGTTCCCAAAACAAGTGGAGGCGTATTGATTGCAATACATCATTGTCTGCCGGCATCTATAATTGTTCCCTCCACTTCATCTGATGATGAGTTTTTATATGCGAAAGTTGATTTAAGCAAATGTTCGGTGTATATAACGTGTGCATATATCCCTCCGTTGTCTGACGTGGGTGTATAAATTGGAGCACCTCAGGTTGTTAAGATATATCTGCACTCATGTCAAACCGTGCGACGACGTACTTGTACTTGGCGAATTTAATATGCCTAGCATTTCATGGGGCCTTAACGAGGAACTGCGATGTTATATACCTTATTCTGACCCTGATTTACTTACTGATTTTTTTGATGGTATCTATGACTTATGTCTATTCTAAGTTAACTTTATTAGGAATAATAGAAACAGAATTTTGGATTTGGTTTTTGCAAGCGATACCAGCATTGCAGCCTTCGGTGCTCACAATCTCCTTATTCATATATTAGATTTTTTTGAAAAGATGGTGTCAAGGTTCATTAGTTATCTAATTGATCGTTCGCAGAAGGTCTTGTCTAACTCGCGTGAAATTTCAGTTGCCTTTGGTGTTCTTCAGGGTGATAACCTGGGCTCTCTTTTGTGTATCCTTGTTTGTTTTTGATTTACCTTTGTATGTTCAGCATTTCTAAGTTCTAATGTTTGCTGATGATGTCAAAATTCATCTCTCATTTAAGTCTATTAATCAAACATATTTACTTCAGGCTGATCTAATGAATTTGCATATTTGGTGTGAGGCTAATGACATATCATTAAATCTAAAAAAATATAAGAAAACATCACTGGCATGGACTGTAATCATTCGCATCTGCTATCATGTTAATAAGTATACACTAGAAAATGTCACTAGTTATAAGGATTTAGGGGTCTTATTTGATCCTAAATTTAAGTTTAATCTTCACATCAAGGCTGCAGTAAATAAGGCTAAATCTCTTCTAAGATTTATTAAACGATGGTCAAAAGGCGAAGCGATTAGACACGTCGTTAGTAAGACCGATTCTCGAGTATTTAGGTGTTGTTTGGTCACCAAGTTAAAAATATTATATTAACTTCTATTAACTAATCTATTCAACGTAACTTCTTAGTGTTTGCACTACCCAGTTTGGGTTGGGATTCTAATTTATCCCTCCCATCTTTTGACAGCAGGTTAAAGCTAACCGATTTACACGAAACACTTATCAAACGTCGTGAGATTTTAGCTGTTATGATCATGGCGAAGTAAATTCTTCTACGTTACTAGGTAAGGTGTCCTTCAATGTACCATCGAGAATCTCTAGGCATTTTGAGCCAACAAGACTATAGCAGTGTCGTAGCAACTACCTACCCTACAATCCGTTCGAAGTTTTAAGCAAATTGTATAGTGATCATTGCTTCCAGTTTAATCCATCCGCTCATTCAGCTAATCACATTAGAATCGACAACAATATCATTTTATATTATGCAAACGTCGCCTCCATCGCATATGTGAAAATTCTGGATGCCCTGTAGTATCTTTAGAGGAATTTTCAGCTTACCTTGAAGAACCGACTACTAAACTTCTAAAACTAATTGGCTTATGAATTTTTATCAACCAAGAAATAATTGCAAATTTAATCAAATCATATACGATTACGATTCCATTGCTCAAGGGAGATGTTTCAATTGTCATGTTTCATATGATAGGCTTCGATTATGAACTATATGTATGTGACTACCAGGTAGGCTCGAAAGTTCGTAGGTTAACATAGAAAATTTCTGTTTTTTGATAGAATTTGATTATATTATTCAATATAGTTGCCTTCGAGGGCAATACAACGATTACAGCGGTCGTACAATTTTTCAATACCATTTTTATAGTACGATTTGTCTTTAGCCTCAAAATAGTCGGTTCAACACGTGCAGTCCATTCGGTCGATTCGACTCCGGAGTGAAATAATAGAGCCATATTTCATCCATTGTTACATATCGATGCAAAAATTCGGGTTTATTGCGATTGAACAACGCCAAACACTACTTAGAATCATCAATTCGTTATTGTTTTTGGTCGATTGTAAGCTCGCGCGGCACCTTGAACAGAGCTTTCGCATATCAAAATAATCATTCATGCAATGTCCGACACATTCCTTTGATATCTTTAGGGTCTCAGCTATCTCAATCAACTTCACTTTACGGTTATCCGAAATTATTTTGTGAACTTTTTTGATGTTTTCGCCGGTAACAGCCTCTTTGGGGCGTCTACTGCGTGCATCGTCCTCGGTGCTCATTTCGCCTCATTGAAATTTAGCAAACCACTTCTCTATGGTTGATTTTCCTAGTGCAAAGACTGAATAATGTTTCTCAAGCCACGCCTTGGCTTCAATAATATTTATTTTCGCCAAAAAGCGATGCTTTATTAATACCCGAAATTGCTTTTTATCCATTTTTTCAAACTAACAAAAGTTGCTTCACTAAAAATGCTATAACTCAGATACTAATAATGCAACAGCTGTCGAATTTATACACGTGTCTTCTGAAGGTTAGGGCTAACTAAAAATCCTTATTTAACATATACTTGCATTCTAGATTTCGTATTATTTCGTTATTTTACTCTTTGCGCATTATGCTTAGTATGAGCTAAATATTCCCAGTTTGGCAACTATAATTCGAGATAACTTTTTTCAGTTTTCGTATCCAAAATATTTTCTGCTTAGCCTAAGCTGCTAGTGCTCTCGTCTCTAGTGTAAGAATTAATTTCATTATTCTAGAATATAATAATAATAACAATAATAATAATAATAATTTTCTGCTTATTTAAGTAATTACGTTGCGATTTTGGGTGCTGATATGGTTTTGATATTGTCTTCGATATAGGCAAACTTTGGTGCCGATTGCGATGCTTGTGAAATTATTGCCGGTAAAATAGTGTTACGTAATATTACGTATGATGAACTAGAGTAAGTTTTCTTCAATTGATCTTTTATTGTCGTTAATATTAGGACCATAAAATCAGTATTTTAAAAGATAATGATCGTCGACAAGGAAGGCTAAGTGGGGTTGCGTCACTATCTGTAATCCTTTTCAGTCTAAGTCACTTAAGTGAGAGCCCTGGTTAAACCAGTTAATCTGCATTCTCCAATGCTACAGGCTATCTGTGTCATCAATATAGGCAGAACGGTTTGGGGCAGGGTATTCTTATCCTTTATCTTGCCATACTAGGCTGATATTCGAATCTACTTCCTCTTGCGAACGAATAATAGACTTATGACACTTATGACAACTTTGATATTTGTTACAATTACAATTGTCCCCTTAGCTCAAACGTTATCTCACGGACTTGCAAATCTTTTGATGAGTCCTTGGATACTTTTAGGGTAAAAATTGACCTTATTCTTAAATAAATAAAGTTCTATTGTCAGTCATAGAACTATGCAGGTATTTACTTACTTTGATTTCATCGCTGGGTAATTCCTTTTTAATTTTGACAATGGCTGGACTGTCTGTAATGCAAAGTGAAGAATTCGTGGAAGATTCGCTGTTGCCAACAGGCGAAGTTGAAGTTTTTGCAGACATTTTCCATAAAAGCTGTTATCGTTTAAAGTGGTTTCTATTTTATTGTATTTTCGGAAGGAAGCGTTCTTATGTATTTTATTTACAATTCTTAGTCCTTTTAAAATAATAATAATAATAATCTTCACAGAATGCTTCATTCAAAATAATAATTATCACGGCAATATATTGTTCTACGCACAAAGTCCGAAATGGTATTTACACAATTCAAATTTTCATCGCTTTTATTTTTTATTTTTTTAACGCTGTGAAATTTTAAGAAAAATTTACAAGTTTTCGGGGAAGTTGCAGACGCGGCAAGGATTAGTAAAAGAAATCATTTAAGGTCATTCAGCTGTCGGCGAATCTTTCACATTCACATGCTTTAAAAAGAAATGAAAATGTTTACTTTCGATACTTTAAAATATTGGATGAATGCGTCCCTTTTTTTGCATTTTTTGTACCGATACTCTAGGATCACCCAAGCCAAGGTATCACCTTTATATTTGCGAGTTTGCCACAGACATTTATGAAGACTGACAAACGGACATGCACAGATTGGTTACGAATTTTATACCGATCAAAATACATATACTTCATAGAATACGATATTGCGAGAAAATGAGCAAAAGGCGTAAACACCTATAAAAAAAAAAGCTGCTCAAGAATTTACTACCTCTACTATACATTGGCTCTTTTCTCTCGATATTACTCAAGTACCGTAGTGAGTATGTTTTATGGAAAATCCACCCACTTAAGTTAGTTATTATTGAAACATCGAAATACAAATTTAAAGAACTGGTCAACTGACGCTTTAATAGACGTTAAAAGAATGAAAGAATTAACAAAAACTTTCCTTAAGCGCAATGCTTTGTTCTGCTGTCAATTGCAGTGAAATCCAACGCTCTACTCGCTTTGATTTCGCTTGATTGCACCTTGAGCTTAAGGATAAGCTCACATATTTAATACGAAAACCTACGAAAATAAGCCAGCGATCGTCAACTGTTCATCGATTTTCCTTGAATGAAACTTCACCTTCTTATTCCGCAACCTGTTGCAAATCGAGATTGCCCGAAGTAAAAATGAACTTTTTCGTCATGTTCACCACTCTCATCGACAATTATAACGAGGTAAGCGTAAGAGAGTGACAATTGCTAATTTGAGGAACGCTGCTATATACGCATGATTTCTTCGTCTTGGAATCTATTGCAGCTAATTAAGACAAGATCATTGATGTACTAAGAAACCGATTCAATAATAAACTTCTTAATTTTCAGACACACAGTAACTAAATTTTTGGGTTGAAAGGTTTTGTTAGCTTCCGCTTCGGTCATTTTAGTGGACTTTAGTGAGATAGATCATATGCGAGCGCTACAATCTATTTGAATAATTGTGATAAAAGTTGGATTTATTGAAATTTTGCTACATTTAATTACTTGCTTGTCATAAGTGAAATTCTCTTGCAACTTTTGCTGCTTCATCATATTTTTATACATTTTGTGATTCGAGAAAGGGCTGCATTAACAAATTGTTCTCCTTTTGGAAACCTAAATCCAGAGCTATACTTAAAATGGTCCAAAAAGATTACAATGATATTTGAACTGGAAACTCGGTGATTGTCGCCTTTGTGCATTGAAGAATCATTCCTTATTACCCTCTAAAATGCTGCCATTGAGTTCGCCTCAGCCCTATCACTATTTCTGCCATAGCTATGGTGCTGCTGTAGGAAATGAATGTTTTGATGTTTCGCTGCAATCTAAAACATGGACATGGAACATTTAATATCATATGTTATCAGGCCAGCTATAACGTGTTATGAACCTCTTATATAAGCAGGTAGAATATTCCGAAAAATATACAACTAACTCGCAACCTATTTTATAAAGCAGACCTTGTAGACGTTGGTCTATTTTTGGAGTTGATATGTATTAACCGAATTGACTTGGTCAATAATTTACTTATTTTGCAAAAAAAAACCTTACTTAGTAGAGTGGTTTCTGGTGACGGATTTTGTACTTCGAATTCGTGATCATTAGCAACAATTTTCAGAACTGTTGACGGGGAATTTGTATGCTCTAGTTTAGGAGTAAAAAATAATTTCTATCTATTTTCTATTGCTACAACTAAAGACGCTTTCTGTAAATAACATTTTCAACAAACAACAAATTTTCGTCTCGATTCAAGTGCATCTTAAGTAATTGTAGTACGTTTCTACCAATTCATATCGCGCGCAAGTTTTATCGAGTGGCGCTTCATTTGGACAGCTTCTACATTCAAATTTCTGCAAGAAGGGACATATTTTTTTTAGAAACGATACCTATAGTTGGTCGAAAAGTGTAAATTAGTAGATTCGTCTGAAAGAAGGTGGACAGGTGCACTGTCTTACTAACATATAATTGGTGGCAAAGCTTTTAAAAGCGTAATACCTTTGGGGAAAATGCTACATACATTTAGGTATGTTTTCAAATTCGTTAATTTGAAACGTCTTACGGCATTTGATTTAAATATGGGGTGAATCCTACAAAACACAACGTACAGCAAACATAAATATAAAACATTTGAAGGGCGAACAAAAATATTACATCCTCTGACATTCATTCGTTAACAGCGTTCATTTATTCGACTAAACATGTTCGCAGTATCCTTTTGCATTCTTAAGCATTCTTCACCTATTGACGGATGACAGGTTTTTAGTAGCATAACCTCCAAGTGCATGTTTGCGATGTTTTCGTTTAAACTCAAAATATACCCAGAATATCATTTTTTACTTTAAAACCAAGTGGAGCATGTGCTATATTTTCACTTTCATCTTCTTTCCAATGAAGTGTTCACATCTAAAAGTTGTCCCTAATCTATCTACGCCATCTTTTTTAGCAACCCTAATATGCTTTATCACTTCAAAGGGCAACCCAAACATAAAGTTAAAGCGTATCGGTACGAAATTGATTTTATTTCCCGATGAGGATGATCCTGTTGAAAGCCACGGCCTTCTGACGAGGGGATGAATTTCGCAGCTGCAACGCCTCTGTACGAATAGATAGTTTATTTATTTACACTCACCATACATTTGCTCTTTTTCGACGACCTTGCTCAAATCGCAAATTATTCGAACATTGTTGCGAGCTGCTGTTGCAAATACTATTATAAGAGTATGTTTTATAGAAAATTCTATCTAGTTAAGTTAGTTCGTTATTGAACAATCGAAATACAAGATAATAAATATTTGATAACATAAGTTTTGTTTACTTTTCGCACCAATCTACAAAAACTATTGCAACAAACTCAATACCGAAGCACAGGTACGAATATAATGTCAACCTCCCCTCAACATTGAATATCTCAAATTATTCAAATTTACAAAGAATTTCGAACGTTTTACATTTACTAGGTGAACTCAATATAAGCGGCAAATTACAGGGTTTTTGTAAAACGAATCCATGTCTTTATCAAATCCGTGTTGCACATATTAAAATGTAAAAACTTTTGTTTGACAAGCAATTAAGTCTAAAGAATACAGAATAAATGCTTCTGCATTCAAAAGTCTGTGCAAATGACAACACAATATATCTCTTGTTAATGTTGATGATAATTAGACCTGTCGTTATAGAAAACGTACAAGGGGGTTGCTTTCTCTGCTGAATGCTTAGCTGCCTACAAAGCGGCTATCTTAGCAGTCGAAAAAAAACTGTTATATGTTCACTGCACTTATTGATCATCCAACCGTTACAACCTCTTCTTGATCAGTGAGCGACCGTATCAAAGCTTTATCTTGAAAAATCATAAAATTTTAAAGCTATTTTATATTAGAAGTCAAACAGACATTCCTAGTAATACAAATGCTAGCTCTTGTTAGCTAAATCTATATATAATTACATTATATGTTTGATGATACTGTAGAAAAAATAGATCTTATAAAATTAATTAACCCAAAGGCATACTTAATTTACGTCCAATTCAATACGATCAATATTGTTCAGAAATCAACAGTGAGGGCGCACAAAACCTGTCTACATAAATAATGCAGATTGAAGTAAAATTATTTTTTTCAAGATTTCTGTTTGGACGGACTTCAAACCTAAGAAAACCTCAATCAGTTTATTACGAATGCAAAAAGGCTATCCCACAATATGCGATATTCTAATATTACTCGATCGTCCTACCTTACCCAGTATAAAATATGCGCCATGTAATGCCTTGAAGTGTCCAGCAATAAAGCATATCCATAAAATTTTCTTCTAAGTCCCGCTACTTTTCTTATGTAATCCAATCAATTTTATTCTCTATTAGTTTGTGCCTCTATCACTACTAATCTTTATCAAATTCTAATATATAACACTGACTAGTATTCTCAGATCGCGCCTTTACAAACGCCTTCAAAAGTAATACTTATAGATAAATTACTTATATAATTTTACATGTATAACCTTCCAGTGTTAGTCATATATTCATCCGAAATTTTATTTCAGTAATGAAGAAACTTTTAAGATAGTTTTAGACGCCGGTTCTTATTTGATGCTCATTTTTGCACTGATGTACATTTATAGAGATATAAATCGGCTTCTTCTATACATCCGATCGAGTTTTAACAGTATGTCAACAAAGGACATAGCACATATCCAGGTCAGAAAACGACGTAGGCGACCCTACCACAATGTATTATTATTATTATTATTATTATTATTATTATTATTGTTATACTCTAGACTAATGAAATTAATTCTTAGACTAGAGAGAGATGAGTGCACTAGCAGCTTAGGCTATCGGTTCGTTGATGTTTTTTCATTTATGAAAAACTCTACCGCAATGAAATTTGAACTCATGCGTACTGACTTGCTAGAGGCGCTTCTTAACAGTTCAGCCACAGTTGCGGCTTCAATGAATTTCTTTAGAAAATTTCAGTTTGCCTCCGCACACATAAAGTTTTAACTTTTATTCTATTTTCATCATTTAAGCGTCAACATTCCGATAACAAATGGCATATGATCTATTAGTTTGACGTATGGATAATTCGACTCATTATTATTTAGGCTAAATAAAAATGTACATTGTCACCGTACATTATGGGTGTTATTGCAAAAAGACAAGTCCAAATAATCAACATAATCATCATTCACATGCATCTAAATAAAAGGCAAATAAATTATAGATTCCAAACGATTTCGATACAAATCCAAACAATCAGTTTGTAAAGTATACTCAATCTCGCTGATTGTGAATGTGACTGCACAAGTTTAGCGGTATTATCAACCTACAAAACTGCATATTCGCATTCACAATAACAATCGATTTAGGGAAAAAAACACTCTTCCAGATTTTCAATCAAAATATGATCCAGATTTTAATTATTTAAATTAAGAGCTCAGAGGCAGAAGAGACTAAGAAATCAATCTTACAACAACTTTTTTTCTCTAGAGAAATTCCTGACAGTTATTTCAAGATTTGAAATTCTTTATACAAACCCGAGAATACGAAATTGTTTTCTAATATTTGGAAAACATCCTTTCATTTTGCGAAATAGTCTTTAAAAATATATATTTTGGTATAATTTCAAAACATATCGTAGCGATTTTTATCTGCAATGAAAGCGAAAGTGCGACAATGACAACAACACGAATACAAAGAACGCAATAACGCAATAACGCAATAAACATAAAAATTCTGTGATTTATCAGAGAGAGAGTAAGAAATTATTGAGTGAAAATTGTAAGCTAATTTCGGCAATTTCCTACTTATTATCCCCAGATATTCAATTGAGATTTTAATAACAAATTCAATTCGGAAACATAAGAACACATAACTTACTTTCTCGATAGAGATTGCAAGTTGTTACAGACGATAGAGAAAACAACATTTTAGTATTAACTTAAAATCGAAATGCTTTAATAAAAATATCCATATATATCCTAAATGGAGAGTCAAAATCTATATTTCACTTGGACCTTTTAAATATGCACGGTTGGCATCGTCGAATGGCATCTCAAAGATTCATAAAGAACAGTTAAATGGAAATAAACAAAGCTAATGCATCTTTAAAATTAAAAATATACTTGAAAAGTACTAAATGCACAAAAACAAATAAAGATAAATGCGAACACACAATTTTTCATATCTAAACAGCTGAAAAGAGAATCAAGTGAATACAATAAAATACAATAAAATACAAAATTCGCGGAAGAAACTGCATGTGAATCGTGAGTATAGTTGTCTGTTCAATCAAAAAGTATTGAAATTAAAAACTAGACAGTTGTAATAAACTATAGACGCGCAGCAGCATTTATCATTTTTAATTTAATAAACTAATTTGAAAAACTTTTTTTATACCTTCAGCAAACGCAAAAGAAATCATGACAAGAATTTACTTGGAATCAAACGAGAAAAGGGAATCAAAACGAAAAGAAAACGATATCGAAACTTTGATCAGTTAGAACACATATAAAAAAATGTTGTAATAAATATAGAAATGTTGCATATTTGCTTTTTACTTGAGATTAAAACGATCATGATCTTCTCACCGAACCATATAAAAGTTTCGAAAACTCCGATTTGTTAGAAGCTCACCGGCTTATATACTTCTGGCTGTTTAAAATTGCTAATGTAAACGTGACTACCATCTATCTAACAATAACAACAACAATTTAGCTATTTTCGTGCTATTTATGCCTACACATAAATACGGAGGATAATTTCACGCTCTATTCAACTTTTTACTTTTACTTTTTGTATTTAATATAGAAGCATGAGAATGTATTCATTTTTTCAATCCTAGCAGTATATTCGCGGTCAAAATAGAACTTTAAAGAGATTCGTTTATAAGTCACTTTGCTTTTCAAAATTAAAGTTCTCGCATTTAAGTAGAAACTATACATAATTCAGTTCCAAAACTATGTAAGAGTTAATAAACACCCCCTCAGGCGCAACAACACTTGAAAGTTACCTTAAGACAAAAGAAAATTTCTGATATTTTACTTTCCACAAGCGGCAAGAAAAACAATTATAATAGCAATGCAGGACCATCCCACCATCCATAGGATGTTCTTCAAATAATAGTGCGAATGTACAACAAAAATATACGATAAAATATAAAATTCATATTCATGTATTGTATTTGGTAGCACAAGATTCTGGCTAATCTCTTGTCCTTCCATCTACGTTACTTTGCTTAGAACATTCAAAAAAAGAGAGAATGGAAATCGAACACACATATATTTATGCTTGACATAATGTTTAAAAACAGGCCTGATATGCCAAACAAACACGTTTACGATAGAGCTGAAAAGAACTACGGGCACAATTACACTTTTAATCAAACTTTCCAATTTAAAAAACTTGCAAGGCTTAGCATACTTCCAAGATCGAAATTTTTACCTCGAATATTTAAAAGGTGATGATCTAAAGAAGTAGCTAAGAAATAGTCTCGATCGCGTTTTTGACACACCCGTAGTAGTTAACAAAAAAAAAAAAAAAAAAAAAAAATTATACATTTCAATCGCTGAAGATGAGATAAATGTAATAATACACTTCTATTTTAGCTTTACACAACGTTTGGAAAGACTCATGAGAGGGTAAATATATATCGTATACACCTTTCTATACACTTTTACATTGGATTTATTAAGGAAAAAATAAACAAAATATATATGTACGCGCAAATAAATAAGTCTTATGTAAATACACAAATTGTTTTCATCGTAACATCTCTCTTTTTACGGAGTAAACGCAAATCCGAATTTAGATTGAGAATAACGGCTTACTTTCGTATTGAAAATAACGCACACCTCTTTCCCCGAATTTTATCCCATGAATACCGACTTCCATTCTACGGTCCACACGCGACCAAATCTCACAAACGAATGCTTTCAAATACTTGATTACGCTCTAAAAATCTCTACTCATTACAAGTGAGAAAAAATACTTTGATGTGTTCACATATATATACATACATTCCCCTACTAAAATAGAACATGCTAAATGCGTAAACTCATTCATTTAATGCATAAAACTGCAACTATGTACGATATGCATTTTGCTAGTTCTTAATATAAAATGATTTTATAATTATGTTGTGTGTGCTTCTATTTGTTTACTTGAATTAACCCCGTATTTTCAAATATAACAACATTTTTTGAATAAAAAAACTAAAAAAAACTAAACGCTAAACAAGAACTTCTTCCAAGTTGATTTAACATAACTGTGCGATAGATATGTCTATGTTCATATTCAAAGTACGCAAAAATCGGTTCGTTTCAAATTTCACGTGTGACATTGGCCTCAGCAATACAAGAGTTTGTCACCGAAAGCTTTGCTCCAATCTAAACCAGTCGTTTTTATTACTTCTGGTACTTCTTTCTTGCCCCTTTACCTTAGTCTTGTCCTTTTTCGTTCTTTGCTTGATATGTTTCCTATGCACATAAATATTTGTAAACGCACACTAACTTATATTATGAGAATGAAGGAAAGTTATTTTAAAATCTGTTTTTTGGTTCAGAATGACGCACACACAAAGAACAAAAAGTATGCGTGTGACAAACATCAGTAGTACCCAATGTACGTTCAGCAAAGTTCAATTTTTTCAAAAATTTTCTGTGTTTAGTTAACCAACTTATTATGTAAAATAGGATATATTTGATAATTACAAAGAATTTTACTTGAACTCAAAGAGACAAAAGATTCGGTGCCGCTGTATATGAACTGATTCTCTTTGTTCTCGATACCAAATTTGTTGACTCAAGTAGAAGTGATTTGATACATATTTTCTCACCCTGCAAAATTTCACAATTATTCATCTCTCACAATAATCAGAAAAACACATTTATATACAAACGCGCGAAGCAGCAAAAATTGGAAAAGCAACATTTGAAATAAATATTCCATCCTTAAGTAGAATTTTTTTTTTAATAAAATCATAAGTACACATTTTAAAACAATTGGTTTGAATTTTCCATATATTATATGCTTTATGAAACTTTTTTCTATTTTCAATTTTGAGAACAGAGAGAAAAATTAATAACTAAAATGACAAATTTTCACATATTATTAGATAATAATAAATACATAAAGATATTTAATAACACAAAACAATGTATAATATAATATATAATTATAACAAATAGGAAGAAAGTAACTTTTTTATTAATAGATTCTTAGTACGAAGAAGCAAAAATATTAAAGGCTGACAAGAGCGAGTAATTGAATTGCTTTGTAACATAAAAACAATTTTTTTTTTGCTTCTGGTAACTTTGGTTTTGTCAGAAATTCTATTAATACGTGAAACTAACAATATCACTTTTTAACATATTCCAAAGCCAATGAATTATATAGAAAAAGCAAATAATTGCTTTTAACGTTAAAATCCATATGGACACAAGAAGAGTGCAAAATTATTTGTCTCATGTTTTTCTACAGAAATTATAAGCTCAGTCACATATTTATTACATTAAAAATCTTTCAAATATTTCGAAACGATTGCTAGATATTTTGTAGTAATGTTACCGGCGTGTTTTAAACAGAATGGAAATGAAACAATATTAGTTTTTAAAATTACGCAGTTCTTCGTGTGCAATGCATAAATATCAAATTTCATAAGCATGCGCTTTAAGCTTATAAAAATCATTCATATTAGTTGATACTAAACGTCTGATTTGATATTATAAGGACCTAGTTTGAAAAGTTTAATGTTTTTTCTTTTTTCAGCTGAGTTTAATTTACCTACGATACATTCGTCTTGTAAGTGGTTTTTTTTTTACTTCAGGTTTCCACAACAGCTGCGAAAAATCTTTCCTCATTTATGCCAAGTTAGGCGAAAGCAAAGGTGCTATATTTTTGAATAAATTAGCTTAGAATCGGGCGTACGTAATAAAGGTTACCAGAGAATCTCTGTTAGAATTGCACTTAAAGAATAACTGTTGTAAAAGAAGAGCAAAACTTAATATATCTGCTTTTTACATTGTACAACAATGTAAATCATTATTAACATTAATTGAAAATTGCACTGTTTCATTTTATTTCATTTACAAGCAAATACAATCGTAAACATATTATATATTTTTGTTGTTGCTTAATATTGTTTGTGGTTTACGTGTATAGTTTGTGCATACAAAACAAACGAAAGTCAACTTGTATACTGTCTCTTCTCTATTATTTCAAGCGAAAGCTGATAGGAAACTAATATGAAACGTGATGGGAAGAAAATTTCAAGTTTCGCAATGAAAAAGAAAATAAATTAAAAGATATATATATATATGTGTGTGTGTGTGTGTGGTATTAGTTATCTCACTTAATTTGAAAATCGCAAACAGTTATTTTGTTCTATTAAAAAAAAATATCAATTCCATTCGCAACAATCCTATCAATGTAAATCTTTCATCTTAGTGAGACAACGCTTTTATTACCAGCCTTGGGAATAAAATTAAGGCTACACATAGTTGACACGGCAAAAAAACTGCATTCACCCGTCTTACGTCTAATAATTAAAAATAACGAAATTTATATAAAAGTAAACAACTAATAGAAATAGAGAAATAGAATAAAAAATACACATAAACGTAACCAACTAATTTAAGAAAATTAATGTAACAAAAAATGTTCTTATATAATTTATATTTCGCTTTTTAGTCTGTTACACGTACGATTCGAATTAACTATTTTGTAAAAGTCTCTTTCCGTCGATTTTTGTAAATGCTTCATTATTAATTATTATTATTATTAATTTATAGATTGTTTGCTATAGTTTAAAACTTAATGCAAAATATATAAGAATCAAAAATTATTAAAATGCATACAAGAACTTAAACGATAACCTCATAATAAGAAGATCAAATAGACTTAGTAAAGAGTACAATATTAGAAAAGAAGAAAATAAAAATCAAGAAATAAAGAAGAAGAAAAAATAAATGAATAAAGAAAGTACTTCGTAGTAGCGAAAAGAACAACAGAAGATGCCGCAACTATAACAGTTTATCCAAATATATATATCAATCCTTTTATTTATATATATATTCATAGCCTATTTAATTGCATTTGATTTATACGAAACTTTTTTTGATATCATTATTATTATTATTATTATTAGCCACATTTATTAAATTAAAGCACCTCATATTAAGTCTTTGGTTTTAAGAAAAAATAAGCATATAAATTTCTTTTTCTCTCTCTCTCTCTGTAACTATAAATGTTAACTGGCAAATGCAATGCTATTTTCACTATAAACAAAGGAAACTTTACAACTTTAGAGTCTTCCAAATATCGATATGTTCACTATCCAAACACAGGACGAAGCTTTTTGAAATATCTTAATAAGCAAAACTTTTGAAATATGCTCATTTTAGATGGGCGTAAATGTTTATGAATCGTGCACTAAATTAGCTTTTAATTTCTTCTGGTCGTTGCTTATCCGATAAACTCTAGAGATTAAACCGATTTCAACACAAAGCGGAACATTTCCTTCTGTTTTTAAAAAACATAAGTGCTTTCACGTCCAGAGTAAGTATTTAATTAAACTTAACCATAACACTTTCAGAACCGCTAACACTAAAAGTAATGTACCTATTCCACTCACTATTAAAGACACAATGTCTCGTTTACGTTTTTCTGTAAGACGAGTAATTAGAAAAGTATGTACGATTGTATTCGCTATGTGATGACCATCAAAACCGAAACAGGGTATGGAACTAATTAATGACAAACCCAAGTTAAAAACTATGTTATATTTGAGAAATAAAACGTAAGCGTCTGCCCATTCTGGAGTTACAAAAGTATGTTTAGGCACAAAAGGAGATATACGAACAGTACGAAAGACATCTATTGGATGACCCATATATATGACATCTTTTAGATTTTTATGATCAATAGTCTTTCGTTTAAAGCTAAGAATGGTTGTAATATTACGCAACAGCGGTTTTAAACAAAATCCAATGTTGCAGGTGCCACGCAAAGTGCAATAATCGTATGCATCTTCGAGCGTCCGTCTAACGTCCAAGCATACATGTTGAGGTATTTCTACTGGACCATCATTGCTAAAATCATCGATATATTCGAAGCAGCAAAGCTTTTTATTTCTTTCATCACAACATTGAAAATTGCCGTCAGAACCATGATGAGAGATTTCCATACTCTCATCGTTATTTCTAATAAAATCAGAAGACACACAATAACCAGGTCTAGATTGTAAAGTTTTAAATAAACATTGCAGCCATGTGTCATAATCGATCACCTTACAATTATTGATGTGAGTGATGATATTTCGTTCATACAGTCCTTTATCATTTTTTGTTTTCAATGGCGATTGAGCCAAAACTTCGGTAACTACGATATTTTTGTTTAAGTTATAAAATGGTGCCACAACAAAGCCCAAAGATGAAAATAATAGGTAACATGTTCCAGTGAAAAGAAAATTATGCCATATGCCTGCACATAATATCCGTAATTTTCTAAACCATCTTAATGCATTTAAATGTTCAGCTGATATTTCGGTGTAAGCCAAAGGTAAACAGAAGTAAAACTAAAACATTAGAGTTAAATACACGAAAAATCTGAACTAAAGAAAACTTACATGGAAACCAAACCCGGTAACTGGTACATCTTCTAGAATCGCTGCAAGAGCATGACCTAACTCATGGACGGTGGTGGCTATTAATAAAGTAATTATGTAATAACCGATTTCTTCTAACGGCAAATTAATACCAGGCAGTAGAATTTGTATCTTAATGGATTCAAAAATACCTGAACCTTCAAGAAATTTGGTCGAGCTTGTATTATCGGTGCTATTAAATATGGCAATAAAAAGCAATATAATGCCTATTGGTAACAAAGACAGCGCTGCCATTACGCCCACGTTGAAGCTTTTTATTAACCAAAGCCTACAGCATGAGTTACCCAAACGTAAAATACTTCTATTAAAAGCAGTTGTGTGCCACTTCAAACGCATTAATTCCACAGAAAATCCAGTGTTTCTTAAAAACGCCTCGTAAGGATAATGCAAGCAGCTCTGGAGATAAATTCATGAAAAGATTTATTTTCCAAATTCCAAATGAAATACCTTGAAGAAACGGTCGAAAAAGAACAAGATACTGTAGAAGATGCACAATACGATCAAAAACACTATTGGATCCATTATTCGTCAATCCACTCGCATCTTAAATAAAAAACTAATCATACTGTGTTTGAAGACAACTTTTGCTCTTTTTTGCAAAGTTATCACTGAAATGCTTTAGTTCAAAACTGTAAACGCAAAAATAGTAATCTGTCGTACACAGATAATGAACAGTATGATGATGATAACCATGAGTTTTTTACATTTGTCAATTATATATACCCAATGAGACGAAACATTTTGTGCCGTTTCAACATTCAAGAAAAAGTGAAGGCCAAAACGAGATTGAAAACATAAACAAACACGATAAAACTCTGAGAAATTTAACGAAGCTCTTCTACACGATGTAGCATTACTCAGTGCCAAGCATAAGAGATTCGATCGACTGTTTTATGACGTAAAATTTCCAGCCGAAAACGAAGATGGCAACATGAAGTACCACTCTGCTTAAGCTATTCCTTTTCCATTTTACAAAAATAAGTTCTATTTATTTATTTACACAAAAAATTCAGCTACTGATTACACGGTGTGAGCATATTTAGTTTAATATGCGAATCATGCGAAGCTTTAAAGATTGAAAGTTCATTACGTAACTTTTTATTAACGCCCCCCTTTTTTTGAGATGGGAAGTGAGATGAAATTTCTGACATTTTAGACCATTCTCACCGTACTAAGAGAAAAACTTTCGTTCGTTTGATTTATATAAACAAACTATGTTACAAAAAATAAAATCAAAAAGGCGAAATTAAATAACAGCAGGGGGCTGGCTCATCATGGAATTTTTCAACCAACAATTTCTAGGTGTTGTGACTTAGAAAATGATACCATAGCCATTTAGCTGATGAGTTTCACTTCCTGCGTTCTCTTTCTGTCTCACATTTAATTACACCGCATTTGATGTCACTTTGAACGAATTTGCATTAGTATTGAGTATAAACCAATAAAAATTGCCATCAGAAACTTTTTTAAAATTGCATTTATAAGAAAAAACAGCTGTGAAAGTTTCCGCTTACGATGTTCTTCTCAGATTTATTTGATATTTTCGAAGACATTCTCTTGAAATATTGTTACCTTATAAAAATTTTTGAAAATTTTTTCTAAGTCATGAACATTGAAAATTTTTCCTATGTCATTGACATTGAAAAATTGTTTTCTTAAATTCTGTCCCTTTGGGAGGCTTAACTTCCACCGGTTGTTTTTAAATTTCATTTCAATTCGTACTAAGGACTGTTAAGCCAGATCGTTACCTTCTCCTACTCGTTATATATACATTTATTCAAAGCGATATTGCGAAGTAAGTATACAGCTGATAAATATAAATACATTATTCAACTTTGCAATTAAAATTTGTGCATTTTTTATTCATAATATGTTTATATATATTTTTATATAACAAATAAGACGTATTTATAAATAAAAACTAAGAAATTTATTTAAGAAAAATTAAAAATTTTCGAATTAAAATTTTGTAAAATTCTATNGAAATTTATTTAAGAAAAATTAAAAATTTTCGAATTAAAATTTTGTAAAATTCTATTTTTATTTAATTTTCTATGGTAATCGTTTTCGACCATATGTAGTTTGTTTATGGAACACATACAAAAGTCAATTCATTCTTTATTTTTTACGGTTCTCTCATTTATTAATTTACAATAATTGAAAATTTACTCATAATAATGAAAGTAACGATACTGTTATACGAATAAATTCGCACTCATCCAGTACCTTGCAAGAGATTAATATCAAGTATTAAAACTGATACTGTACATGATGAAACTCAGAATTATATAAAATTTGTGCAAGATCTAAAATTGAAATTTCAAAAAAAAAAAGCAAGAGGAAACTACAAGCCTGTGTGAAAAATGCAAATTTTCCAACTCAAAATTTCCTAAAATGAGATGAACTTTTTGCATTATTTTAAACCTTTCAAGTAAAATATTTGAGTGCAAACTCAACTCAATTAGTGCGACAAGAAAAGAAAAAAACAAAGTGATGGCTGTGAGGTCTTCTCGCTAGAATTGCACATTTGTGCAGAGTTAAATTACATGAATTTCAAGATGATAAAACACATCTTTCACAATGTTAAGTGTCTCAACTGCTGGTTTCATTCGTTTGTGATTGCTCATAGTGTACATACGTGTTTTCCTCTGTTTGCCAGTGTTCATTGTAAATAGTAGTGAATAAGTTCGTTTAATTAATCGTTGGGGACTTTGTGATTAATTCTTAGGCTAATCATAATGTATAATTAAACAATAAAACAAGTGTACATATTAACAGCGAATTTTCTGTACATCTGTATAATTGTATATCAACTTTTGGTAAAATATTTGGCGTCTGGTGAGATAATGTGTGTCAGATGCTAGATATTCTCAGCTGATTACCGATAAAGCTGCACACGGCATTGCCATTTGCTGTATGTTCATTGTTAGCGGAGACACGATATTGCCATTGATGATTTGTGCCTTGGGTTGTCGTATTAGCATTTGCCGCTTACCACGTAATGAGGACACGGAGTGTTGACGCCAACCACCAATAGAGGCGTTCACCTTCGAAATAGTTACGCAGTACACCACTAGATGCGTGCTTCCCTTAACGCTGCTGTAAAATACCACATATATACTTAAAAAAAAGTCATTTTTAAGTATTTCTTTATTTTGGTATCAATTTTCATTTAGTAGACCTAGCGTAAGCATTTATTTTAAGTTTCTTTCTTAAAAACTATACAAAACAAATCCTTGAATATAAAAAAAAACAATTAAGCTTGAAACTAGATTGGAGTAAACTTATTTTTTGTTGCTCCCAACTTCATTTCTTACTAAGCGAGTTCTCCGTGAATTTCGCGAAACTCAATTTGCGTGTTGCACGAATGTTTACGTAAAGGAAACCCAATAGAACAATATTTCATTTCATAACATAGCGATCCTGCCAACTTTACTCTTCCCATATTAATACCATATGCACCGATAAGCATCTATATATTCTTTATAAAAGGCATGTCCAAATTAATTACTTCACTTTAACGAAGAGAATTTTAAGTTTAAATTAAAAATATATGCATTATTTACTTACCATATACAAATCAACAAAATTATTTTCTTCCTAATGGAATACCTCTCCCAGAGGAATACAAAGCTAGAACAGAATACCAAAAAAAAAAAAACTTCTCAACCACAAAAACCCAAGCGCCAAAGAGGAGGCCGTCGTATCGAACATTTAAGAAAAGTACGGGATCTCCACAGAACTATAAATATATCCTGCGGTGATGAAAAACAATTGGACAAACAGCTCGAGGACGAAAAAAATAAATACAAACAATGGGAAACCATAATTGTCGATAATCGACGTAACACCATACTAGGGAGCATTGACATTTCGACAGGCTCCCATAGTTCAAATATAATAATAGTAATCATGATCTACACTATATACAAAATAAACAAGCATTTTGCGAATTATGTTAACGAAAAACTCAGAGTAACTAGGGCCATAGTGGCTTAAACGTATATATGTATATATATATAAATATACAATTTTAACAATTAATTTCGTAAGGACCAGCTATTAGAGACCCTACAAACCCTTACAAAAATAAAAGAATTTAAAAAAAAAACAACAGGTACACCTTATAAAAAGGATACAATAGAAAAAAAATCTTAAGGAAATAGATATTTTAAATTCAAACTTTTTTGATGTAGCTAGGATAAAAGGCAATCAAATAACCGAATTGATAGAAAAATTTAAAACCATATACGCTTCGATAAAAAATCAACTCAAGGAATTTTGAACACTTTACCGTCACCAATGGTTCTCAATATAGAAGTGACAACGAAAACATTGCAGTTACAACGAAGTCGAATCGATCTGTAAAATACTTGAACTTCTATCAAAAAACTCAGCTGGTGATGGCAAGACAGAGCTTATTGAGTTCGCCTCAAACTCACGTCAAACTATCACAAAATGTGAAGACGTCAATAGAGTCAACAGAAATACTAAACATTTTTCAAAAATTATGTGACAAAATAAAATCCAACGTCAAACAATATCTACCGTACATAATAAACAAAAAAAAAAAAAAAAAAAAAAAAACAACAGGGCAATATAGAAAATTATAAAAATACGATAATCAATTTTATTAAATAAGTCAACTAAATAACTTACAGTTACAAGAATTAGGTAACAATTCAACAATTCTCGGTCTTGTTTTTTAAACCTATAAAAGTAAGCCTTTTTGTTAACAAATAAGTCCCAAATTGGTAAAGTACGCCCGTAACAAACTTGCCAAAATCTACGACAGAAAAAATCCCTTTTGTGTGACATCTGTCGTCGCACATTTATAGCTGCCCATGAAAGTAAAGATTGACAGTTCCTGCGATATCAATATGGTAATGGGATTAATGAAACTATGTCGGGAAATCAAGCAGCGAGGTAAAACAGAATGGGGCACAGCGTTTGTGATGTGATGTTCATAAGGTTTAATGAAACTACGCTGGGAAATCGAACAGGAAAGCATTAGCAAGCATAGCAGAATGGAACGTGGCGTTTGTGATATTCTTATAATTTATAAGCGGAGCATTTCGTTCAAGAAGAGTCAGTCGTAATATAGAGTCATAATAAACAGTCGCAATAGTCAGTCGTAAAATAGTTAGTTGTAATTAAATATTCAGTTACAATAAAGAGTTATATACTGAAAGCTGTAAGTTAAGAGTTGCACGTTGAGTACGTGCTGTTTGTAATTGATTACCGGAGCAAACCAAGAGGAAAAACAGTAGTCGAAGTGCAAATAAATAATTGGACTCCCATAGAACTGCATTCAAATCAAGGAAGAATCTGTGACGGTCCAGGAAGTTTGCAAAGTATTCGATATCAATAACACCAAGACAATTCTGCTGCATGTCTAATCCGACCGAGTGGTGGACAGATTCAAACGAACTCTTCAACGACACTTCCGAAAAGTTAATTGACGACAATCAGAATCAGACCGGCAGGGAACGATACTATCGGTTTATTCTCGGCGGAGATTTTGTACGGATCAAACCTCCGGCTATCCGGGGACTTAAAATTCGGAATACCGTCTAATATCCAACGAACTAAGATTGCATATGTTGCCAGAATGAGAGTTATTCTGGACGAAATACACCGACAGGTACGCAGTCGAATACAAATCGTAAGTGACAAGATGAAAGCGAGAAAGGACTTAAAAGCGAACGCTCAAGTATCTAATGAAGTAGACTTAGACTGCTGTTATGTAGTCTTCTGCGTAAATGAGGTATATCACCGAAACTACAGTCAAACAGTCAAGCTGGGAAGGATCATATAAGATTATTACTACGATAAATGATGTAGTGTATCGGATACAAAAACACACCGAGGTCAACTTAAGTTCAAAATAGTATATTTGGATTCAATGTAAATAATGCTCTTATTTGTTATAATTATTTCTTTTACTTACCCATTTGAATATGGTTTTTTTCACTTTTATATATACTTTTGACTTATGGTTTATATCCCTAGTATATACGACACAATTACTTGATTCTACTGATCCTAATTACTTAAACATGTTTGAATTGTGTGTGTAACTAAAAATTTATTTAATTATGTAAAGAATGAAAAGAAAATTTTAACAAAAGTTAAAAATCATGCTATAATGGATTGTTTAATATTTCAACATCGTTTGTCTAGGATTTCCTGGGATTATCATTAAACTTCCCGTCGTCTGTACGAATTAAAGATGATTTCTTCTTGCGAGCAGTAGACCTCAGTAGGCGTTTCCAATGATTTAATAACTGAAAATAAAATTTACATTATTTGAAGTAATTACTTGTCCATACATAGTAATATGTACTTAATTATTTCCATTTCTGCGTAATTTTGATAGGATTTTGTTGAATCTAATGCTACAAACGCTCTTAGGGGCTTCTTTGGTAGTTCTTTTTTTATTCATCTGCACACATTAAATTAAAATATTAATAATGTACCTTCAATTTGCTTCATGTTTTTCTGACGCTTTTTTTTTCAATATGTGTGGTCTACGTACGTAAGTTAACATCTCTGTTTTAGCGCAAAATGAAAAGTGTAAAATTTTTTTTGTCTGGAGGGTAAGTATGTAACTTTTTATTATTGCTCGCTTTTTTTTCAAATAAGGATTGAGCATAAAGGTTTTCGAAATTATTTACAAAAACAATGAATTATAAGGAGGAATTCCTTAATGCGAAAAAAGCCTGTTTAATATAAAATATCCATTAATTTCATGATAATTTCAATAATTCAATAAAATTAACATTTCTTTTGGCGGCTGAGCCCAAAGTTTCGTGCTGCTGTAATGTATATTCTTTATGTGACTCCTTGTTTCTTTGGGTTAGGTTTATATACGGAGTGCAAATTATCTGGCCGAGTGGTTCACGGTTAAGTACATAAGCGATTCTAATACTCCATTTCATCAACATTCCCATATCCATTAGGGCATGGAATATTATTTGCTGTCCTGTATCAAATGGTGTTGCTATTGGCCGACAAATTTTCCACTTTGTAACGCTTAAATAGCTTCTTCATGCATTATTTCTGAAAAAATTCAATTGAACCAGTTTCGCTATTTCGTTTCACTTCCAGGCTTAAAAAGTATTGAGCTGATGCTTTGTCTATTATTTCAATATGACCTGTTGCTTGACTTGCGTCATTGTCTCTTTTCTGGAGTTACCTATAAGTATAACAATATTTATTTCGTTATCAGTATTTTTTGAATATTCGCAAGATTCACTTTCATATTGGTGAACACTAATTTGCTTTAATTTGTTTAATTCACTGCATAAATATGCATCTTGTGATATCCATCTGATGAAGATACAATTCGTATTTTGTCATAATTGCAAATATAATTCTCACGGTTTTATGTCTTATTACTCCTGAAAATGTTTCTGTATAATTTACACTGTAGGTTTGTGTGCACCCCTACTAGCAACTAATCTTGCTTTGAAGCGTTCCAAATTTCCATTTTTCCCCCTTTTCAAGGCAAAAACCCCCTTGTTATAAACAATTTTTTGTCGTTACCTGATATTCTTGTTGCATGACTGCTCACCACTGAACTGCATATTCGCACAGGAAAAGATTCTTCCGCTTTTACAAGTATTGAAACACCGTCTGAACACATTCAACTTCTTATTCTTTTTCTTTTTTCATTGATTCGAAATCATACTCGACCTTTTCGAGGTCATCAATATTTTCATTTTCAATTACAACATCAAAATTAACGTTTTCAAAGTGTTGCAAAATTTTCTTCTTCTGTAAGCGGTAACCTAAAGATGTTCTTTGACTTTGTTAGGCTCAATAAAATACAAGTCTCCACTGACTATTATCTCTTCAGTAACTTTGTCGAACAATCGGTATCCTGTTGATCGAAGGAATACAAAATAAAAGAAGAAATTGATGAAAATTTTTTGTAATGAAATTTGAAAAATTTCCTTTTTGAACATAAAATTAAATAAATAAATTGAGTAAACTTGAGAACTTAAAATAAACTATAGGAATGAGAAACTGAATTTCTAATAAATTGAATGAAACGTAAAATTAACTGACTGGAATAACGTAAAATTAAAGAAGAATGGGCCAAATAGGTCAAAGGACACGCCCACAGTACGATGTAGACTAAGAACACCTTTGCTTTAAAATAATAAAAAAATAATTGGAAGTTTGTAATCTCTGTGCAAATATTGGAAAGCATCGACCACGCCCACTCGATATAATTAAATATTGAACCTTAACTTTTTTTTGCGGAAATGTTTGTAACATTAAGAAAGGTGTTTCTAGAACCACATAAAGTGTATAGACGTATCCGTCGGTACGTCCATCCATATGTCTGGTTGCTTAACTATCTAATGTCTGTGGTAAATATTCTCTTAGCCGCAAGAATAGAGATATCGGACTCAAATTTGGCAGAAACATTGCAAGTTCTTTTACTGCCACGCCTATCTATTACAATTTATTTTTTCTCCCTTTTCATGTAATTGCAAACTGAATCGTAAATTGGTAAATCGCAAACCGAGTGTAGCTTTCAGTTGCTCGTTTCTCACTCTTTCTATATCCATCACCGAAGTTGGTTTGTAATGCTCAGAAGGAAACTTCAGAGACCTCACAAAGAGTATGAATTCTCCACATGTCCGCCTGTGTAATGCTTGTAATCATCATTAGAGTAACACATCCAAGGCTGTTCTGTGATCGGGCCTTAACTGTGCCAACATTGTTTTCAGCGTACGCTTCGTCCTTTCCATGAGGTTTTCCTCTAGTGATTAGGATGTTGTAAATTGACGTACTCATAGTTCTTGGGGAATTGCTGGAGTGTTATCGACTCACGAATTGCTTGCTATTGTCCCCGATAAATACTTTTGGTACTGCGAACTGGGAGAGAATCTGTTCTTGAAACGCATTGATAACTACCGGTGTGGTGGTACGGTGCAGAGAAAAAACGTCTGCCTATTTTGTAAATAGGCCATTTTGTGACCTTTTGATGACCTATGCATTAGTCCAATAAAGTCTGCACACTCACAGCAGGACTTACCGTGACCGTACCTTTGCCGGAACATAGTCGGCCAATAATAGTAACGTGAAATCCGGGCTGTTGTTTTTAGGATTTCTCGGTAGTCATGATTTCCGCGTAACCAGCGTATTTTGCCGTGTGTACACCTACTTTCCATGGGATATCGTTCTCATCTCCCTGCTGTGGACGAATGTAGTTTATCATTGAGTAATCCGGAGACTTTAACTTGTTTGAATAGCTTCTTCAACCATTTGCATTGTTTCGTTTTAGCGGTTATCCCATCTTCTGATTCTTCCGGTTGTCGTGACAAGTGGAGGTGGTGTTTGTGATCCTTTATACTTCTACTGAAGCGAATGATGTTATTAAGTTACGCAAAAGCAAAAAGCTTCAACTCGAGCCCGACGACTCGATCTAAGGATCTTGGGAATGTTGTCGATTTAATGCACTCAGTTTGGACGGGAATAACTGATATTCTCGATTGCTATTTCACTTTATATGATCAATTTTCTGCCGTATGCTGTAGTCCGTATGACATATTTGATTCTGCATTCGTAATGCGTACGGCATAAAGGCCTCATTTTCCTGTTGATAAGTCTGACAAGTTCGATCTCCCTGTCTGTCAAAGTATCGTAAATGTAGGAAGAACTTCACAAACACTGTTTTGAATTCTTGTCAAGTGTTCCGAAGTAATCAGTTATTCCGTTACATTACGGGTCCCAAATTTAGTGGTAACATAATTTTCGATATTATCCCAATGGGTACCTCGTACGTCTCATAAAGCTGCCTAATCCTTTTCATGAACTCGAGTGGATCGGATTCTCTGCCGAAATTCCATCAAAGTCTACAGTCACAACTAGTGATACCGTAGCTACTAATGCAGCGCACGTAGTAGAAAAAACTCCCGAACAAAAATTTCACTTTATACGCGGAACCAACACAAAGCAATTTTTAATGGAAATATCATAGCACGAAAAGAGCGACAACACTATGATGGCATCATATAGCCCCGCAAGATTATTACCGATGATATCCAAGTTGTTTGAAAGAATACTATCGAACAATATTACTCCCTGCATTAACGCATATCATATAATTTCACAACAGGCAATTCCATGGAATTATTGATTAAGTCCATCGACTTGTCGACTTTATAAGAAAAGCATTTGAAAAAAAGAACTATTATCTAATATTTTTTTTATCGATATATATCGAGCATTTGACACGAAGTAAGACACGAAGTTGTCTTACATAAAATTTACCATAAATACCAATCAATTTACACACTTTATTAGAAAATTACCTTACTAATCCCTCCTTCGCTGTATGAATTATTGATTGTCTCTACTTACTTTTATACTTAGAAATGAAAAGGATGCTTCCATCTATCCATGGTGTTGCAAATACTCCAGGAAACCCACGTCAAATACTTGGCAATCCATTTAGATCATCGCTTCACATGAACTCATCATAAAGGTATGAAGTAAACTCAAATAAAATAAACGAATTATGGCGGCTGTTAATGTCAAGTTTTAAATTGGTTCTTGATAATAAAACACTTCCTTATAATGCTTTGTACAACAGCTTTATCCTCCTCCAACGTAGCTAGGTTGCAAAGAACACAATCAAAGATCTTGCCCATGGTACGTAACTACTGCAAATATTATTACTCCGCTCATAACAGATGTAATTGAGGGGAAAGTGTCACACCACACAGATATGTTACACAAAGTCCTAAATCATCTGAATGCTCTTGCTTATTGGCAGTTGTATCTAGACTTAAATTAAATATAAAATTTTGTTTGTTTATTGTAAATTCTTTTAAAGCATCATTTAATAATTAATATGAATATTGTAAGAAAGAAGGCAATGAACTTTCCAGATGACTTCAAATATCATGACATCATGGGTATGGATATGTACTCGATATTTTAATTTACCTCTTTTTGCTGGTTGTCTTTGCACACAAAAATAAAAAAAGAGGCGTGTGTGTGTTGAATATTATCGGGTAAATTTACTTTTTATTTTTATTACGATTAAGCTTTTTTTTTTTAGACGTAAATATATCTCGATATCAATGCAGTTTTTCCAAAAAGGATAATGAAAAGCATAGTGATTGATAACAGCGTAAATGTGCTCTAATTAAGCCATAGTGTGATTTATACTAATGTCTTAGATTATTATTATTATTATTATTATTATTATTATGCATTCTATTCTTTTATATATATTCACGTGTTCTTGACTCTTTTATTATTCTTTCATATAAAAATAATAAAAATACCGCAAGACACATACAATTTGAAAACATTGAGTTTATACTCGGATTTTTCAAGTAGAAACGCTATTAAGG
This sequence comes from Glossina brevipalpis, assembly GCA_000671755.1. NCBI lineage: Eukaryota > Metazoa > Arthropoda > Insecta > Diptera > Glossinidae > Glossina > Glossina brevipalpis. The sequence continues at coordinate 1,305,907 of KK351065.1, read as the reverse complement.
CGTCTAGACAGATTTAAATTGAAGTCTGATTTACAACAACAATAGTGCTTACTGCAATCAAATAAAAATAGTGATCGTAAAAATTCGGAAATAGGGATAGGATTTATTATTGTCTATCTAAATATTTTTTTTTTTTTTATATTTTGTTCGGTTTCTTTTTTTTTTTTTTTCTTTTTTACTTACATCCAATCTACTTTCTTATTACCGTACCGTATTATCGTAAAGTAGACGTAACATTAATTGAAATATAGACCGTATTTTTGTATAAAAACAAAAGAAAGAAAATTTTAATAATTTCAACCTTTATACCCTTCCTTATCATTTCGGATATGAAGGGATAATACTCTTTTAACCGGAGCTTTAAATTATTAAAATATTTATGTCAAATATAATACATGAAGTTGATATTCGATGATCGCCCCAACCAATTTTTTACTTTAAAACTTAGAAATTGACGTTGTTAAGCTCAAGAGAACAACTAATGTCTACTCGTAAATGATAAAAATTACAAAACCATTACAACACCAGTCTCAATTAGCAACCAACTTTTAATTGAAAATCCTACTTTTCATGTTAAAGTCGAATAAAGGCGTATAGATTAAACGCAGTCTGTGCGTAAGAATTATTCACAATTCATATTGAATTCTTGATATTGGGGTTCATAGGTTCATACCCTTATCATAAACTTATAGAAATAATTATATTAGGTTGGGGAAAAGGTAATCCATCCAATCTTATAAGAACTTCAGGACTTTATTTAACATTTCGAATTGGAAAATAATGGATTACCTTTTCCCCAATCTAATATATTTTGTTTATGAATTATATTCATTAAAACCGATATCTTTAGGAATTCGAAGGGAATTCAAAAATTTGTCGCAAGCTAAAAAAGACAAAGGAGTTGCCACATTGCCAATTTATAATCCCAAGGTATTCTTCTGATGTCGATAATATGCAAGTGTGGTGGAAATGCTAAAACAAGGTGCCTAGAACTACTTGGTTCGCAATTCAAGTGCAGCTTAAAACAGAAAAAAAAGAAGTGTAATATCTTCTTCCGAAATATTGGTAGAACACCAACTAAAATGATGATGAAGACAAAAGTAAAAATATCCTAATCATAATAAGAAAATCTATTGACGAAATGTGTGTATTAAAAGAATTAGTGATTGTTTCTCAATCTTAGATTAATGGTCCAGAAAATGTAGAAAAATTTTGCTATTATAATACGAGTTTTCTCCATAATCTCTTCTACGTTAAATTAAAACAAGTAACATCAACTAAACAAAAAAAAAAAAATTGAAAAAATAAATAAAACGAAAATGACCGTCGAATGAAATGAAAGCCAATTACGTACTTAGATAGCTTTGATTGAAAACTCACTAATAAACGTTGATCGTTGAATCATATCCTTACATAATTAGGAACCAAAGCACGAATTAGGAAACAGTTTAATCGATTCAATTATTTTTCGAATTTGATGTAGAATTTTAAAAATGACAAATTAAATACAAAATTACAAAACCATCAGGGTTTTTGAAAACGGTTTTGTTCTTAATTATGCGAAACACATAAGCATATGTAAATTGTAACATATTTAAGATGCCCTGAATACATTCTTTACCGTAGGAACCAATTGTTTTTATTATTAAAAAAAAAAAAAAGCCAATAATATTGCGAAAATAGCCTTCCTTAGTGCTTTTTAACAAATTTACATATGAAATTATGTTTTTTTTTTTTATTCAAACACAAACTATGTTATGAATCAAGTATTTTGAATTTTATATTATTTATATATACGTAACATAATAATAGCATTTATTTTATTATTTTATTTCTATATATTAGGTTTGTTGTTGTTAAACTCTTTTCATATTCATTACTTAATTAACTAATTGCTCTATGCTTAGGACATTTCATTCTGATTCTAAATCGATTTGCTCATTTGAAATAAGTTACATTAAGTTACAGTACTACCTGCAAAAACCTTTTTTGATCAAAAATTAATTTTCGAACAGAAAAAAAGTTTAAAAAAGTTAAGAGAATAAAAATTTATATTCTAAATGATGTATGGGATCATGGAATCTCAAAATAAATTTTTAATGATTCTAATTTTTTTTTTATTATTTATAGCTAAAAATAAATAGCATTTACAACAGTAGTAGTATTTTTAAAAACAAAAAATCTTGCTCATCATTTGAATTTTTTTCTATTTTCAAATACTTCTAAAATCGTTTCATCTAATAAATTATCATAATATACGCACTGTGGATAGGATAGTGTGCCGCAAAATAATTTTCACATAATAGTCCCGCAAAGAAACACGGATATTGGTGATGTGACTAGAGCCTCGTTAAAAGTTTTTTGAGTTTCGTACAATTTCTGATTTTGAATAGAATTAACCCTTTTTTGTTCTCTTTCTTATAGAGCACTTTCATCGCAAAAGTTTTGGATATTATATCAAACTCTAAAAAAAATGTTCACGTGTGGGAATCTAAACTTTATGTCCAAAAAATATATATGTATATACTTACAAAAGAGTTGTTTCCTTCCTCTAATATTTCGTTTAGACAATATTATTTCAAAATGTGCTCTTTTTATTTCTCTATTCAATAAGCTTTTCTAAATAGTCACCTATGCTGTCTAAAAAATTTTAATTTTTATACGATATTTTTCTTCTTAGGATTTGACTAATTTTTGTTTAAGCTCCAACATTTACGTTTTTACTATTTCTCTATTCAATTATTCATTAGTTGGAAATAATTAGCTTTTTGGCAAACTATATAGACTGGTTCTTCTGTTAAGATTTCTTTTATTTTGTAATATATTATTTCTCTTTTTTATTCTCTTCTTCTTTTAAAATGACATAATTCGTAGCGACCTAAATAATTTTATGTTTTATCACCTCAAAGTAGGGGAATCACAAATTTCCATATTGATGGTATAATGAATTTTAAGCTGCCTGGCTTTTAGTTTTTTTTTTTTTTTTTTACCCATCGTTATGATTACTTCGATTGCAAATGTATGTATATGTGATTTAAGTATTAACTGAATTTAATTTTAGAAAATAAATTTATCTGAAGACAAATGAAAATTTGAAAATAAAAATATAGTTTCCTGCACAAAGATTGATTAAAATATTTAAATTCCATTTGTGCCTTGTTGGCGTGACTACTATTACGCAGAATGAGATATTTATATGTATTCTTAATCCAAATTCGAGTTGGACAATTTCTGTTACTTGTTCATATTCATCTATTGTTATTTTAGGCATATATGTATGTATATTATTGTCTTAATTTGTTTTAAGAAGCTCAAGCAATGTTAACTCTTAAAAAGTTTTTTCTATTTTTTTTGTTTTTTTTTGTTCTTTTATACAAAAGATGAATGTTCGTGAAATTTTACTTACCTTTGAAGTTATAACGTTTTAACTTCCTGATCCTGATACTAACTATTCAATAAAAATTGTTTCACACATATGTCTCTAAATATGGTTTTTTTTTTCCGTATCAAAGATTCCATGGATGAAAATCTTTGAACACATCCCTTATTATTAAAAGCATATATAGGGCATTCAATTTAGAATTTAAGCGATTTATTTGCTGCATATTTCGTATGTGTTCTCGTATCTGCTATCAGGTTTTACAACTTATCTAGAAAATTTTCGATTTAATAGTAAAACTATTTGGAGTAAAAGTGGAAAAAACCGTAAAAAATCCTGAAATAATAAGGAAAGAAAATTATTAGTAAATGTTCACTTTCTCTTGTTATACTTTCACATTCAATATCAATATAATTCACCAAATATAAATTTTTCATTCAATCATTTTTATCTACTTTTTTTTTCTAGTGTAAAAAATAAGCTACAAAGTGAAAATGATTGAAAAACGATTTGGACAAGATGAGCTTCAAACACAATAATAGATACCGATAATTCATTTTGGAAATGACAGAGACTCAATCACGAAGTGAGCTCTATTGCAAGAATTTCGCTTTTACGCCTCTTTAACTACTTCAGATGTAAATTAGTTGAAGAAATGAAATTTTGCATATTGCTCTATACAACTCTCTTTCACATTATCCAGAGCTCAAGATATCATTTCCTACTGAAGCTACGTCACGTTATAGATATATTGTTAACCAGCCGTTGAAGTTGGGTTCTTTCTTTCGTGACAGAGTGACAGAGTTTTACAAAATTTCTAATTAGCTTTCCAAATCTACCTGAAGCAGCCAAAGATTCCAATTCCAAATTAGAGCAGCAAACGTACGACAATCATATCGATCTACATGGCACAAAGTATTCCCAAACAAAGTTTTTCAACATAATGATTATTTTATTCTGACCAGAGTTTCTTAAAAAGGATAAGGTTTTTATACATTCTTAAGTGTAAACAATAACAGATAACAGATAACAAATAGTGTGAGAAATACAAAAGTATTGCTCAGTATTTTGTTGAGATAAATATTTAGCGTGAGAATTGTAAACTGACTTTTCAGCATTCTTATGAGGTAAATATTTAGCGTGAGAATTGCAAACTGATTACTCAGCATTCTCTTGTAAATATTTGTCAGAGAGAAATGTGTGTCTGTGAAATTGTATCAAATTAAGAGCTCAGCAATTGAGATGTATGGATGAGCATGTGTATCAAATTGGACGAGATTAGTGTATGCATACGTATGTGTGTGAATAAGTGATTGAATAGGTAACTGGTGTTGTACTTAAATGATGACGTGAATGATCAGCAAATTTTACAGTGTGTACATTAGAGGCAAAAAGTTCATAAATTTACAGTGTGAAAAATGTCTTAAAAACTAAAAAAAGACAACCGAACAGATGACCTATGTGATGCCATCTTCATCGCTAATCTTAGTGCGCGAGTAAGAAATTCCATTGCAGCAACCTCGATTTACTTAAGAGGAACGTTCGCTGGAACATAAGAACTTACATATTTCTTGTATCGAAGCTAAACTGTATTCCCATTTGAAGCCTTAGTAGGAATATTTTGTCGAAATTGAAGCCGACATAATACTTTCAGGAGAATGTCAGAATGGTTGGAAGGCAGATCAGGAATCCAATTTCCCTTTATGTTATTAATAGCGACGGTGTCAATAATTTTTGTTTATGTCGCTGTGTCAATGTGTGGAATGACTGCATCTTATTCTTACGTATTAAAGTGCATTCCATGTATTTTACCACAGTGAATACAGCAGGTCCCTAATTCTGAATTATATAATTTATGAAGTAACGTAAGCGAATAATTTTATCTAACCTAAGCATAACACTCAATTTAAGATTGTTGTTATAAATAATAATTTTTTTAATATCAGCAGCTATTATGTTTAAATAAAACGTAATTCTAATACAAAGATCAGTTCAGCGTGCTCCTCATTTTCATTTTGTTTGGTATCCGAAGATAGTTTTCGAATTTTGATGCTGATACACTTCAGGGACTTCACAATAAAAGTTATTTCTTGAACGTTTAATGTGTGCGTCGTACTAAACTTCTCGCAAACACTTGTCTTAGTAATACTTGGAAATCGTTTGTATTTATTCATTCATTTTTTAAATTTATCTATTCGTTTATTTCTTTATTAATGTATTCGTTTGCTAATTCTCCATATAATTGCTGTTGTTCCTCTCCCGTTAGTTGTTACATTTTCTTTCCGATATATTATAAGCTCTTGCATTTTGTTCGAAATTTTGGAACAATAGTTTTACCGGTGCAGCTTTTTCATCAAACCAGTTTATAAATTTCACGAAAGATTCTATTGAAATGTTTCTTCCAGCACATCTGGTTCGTTAACCATTTTCAAAGTGACTAATTTAGTTAACTCGGGTAGCCATTTTTTCAATTTTATTTGTGTAATCGTTTGATTTTTTTACGCAAAGCTGCTGCGTTTGACTGAGTCTTCTCGATATGTAGTACTTTTTTTTTTAAAAGTTGTTTTTGTAATTTTTACTGTTCCCACTTTTACTTTTCGTTGATAAGTTTCACAACAATTTTAATTGTATTTAACGGTGCTTTAAACTTTGATGTATGGAAGGAATGCATATATTTGCAACTTCGCGTCTTTTACAGTTGATATTTCTGCTTTTCCGTCTTCTTTTCTTTCGCTGCTTCAAAAAAAAAAAGATTTTTACGTACACCATTTAGTTTAAAATTAATTTTTTTTTTTATTCTAAATTTTCTATTGTTTTTGCAATTCTTCTTCTTTTGCTTTTACTTGTTGTCTTCTTCAATTTTTTACTTTATAATTTGCACAACATTTTTTTTCTTCAAATTTTTCTTTTTTTCATGGATTAAGGTGATGAATGTAAGAACGTTCATATTTGTTTATTAATTCAATTCATAAAAGGTGTGATAATAATATAGTTTCAAGCTAAGAGTAATAATATAAAAATAATTGATAACTTTTAGTTTACAACTTTAACACACGCATCACGGTTACTTAACGACTGCTCTGTTTCACAAATACATTGCGACTACTGTTAATGCCTGCCATTGACAACTATTTGGCATTGTATTCTCTCTTTCTTTTCACTACTCGCTCTCTTTATAACACTATCTACAGTTTATATATATAAGAAATATTGGCTCCTCCAGTTTTTCAATTCTCTCATAAAGTCTAAGACTATTGTTTAAATTTATAAAGCCAAAGAGAATATTGAGCATATTAAACATATAAGATGGCAATGTATAATAATAATGCAAGCATTATAGCTGTAATTCTTCTCTTATATGGTTTGTTTTAAATAAGAGTTGCAGATATAATCTAGTTGTCAAGTAGAGAGAGATATACAATTTAAATATCAATTCAGCTCTAGAATTGATTTTCACTAAAGAATTTTTTCTGCTCGCATGATTCTTCTATTTCACAGGTTGTAGCGTAAAACAATATAGGTAATGAATTATACAGTCACGGCTTCGTGAGAAACGTACCGTGTTGGCCGCGCGTCTTGGTATGGACTTTGCATGGTATGTATGCTTAATCTTCAACAATGCGGGCTATTCAGTGTTTTCATAACATTATTTGAAAAATGATTATTTAAATTGAAAAACGTTATGTAAACTTTCCAATCGCGAGATCTTGAACAAGTGCTACATAAAGTGTGTAATTATTTATATGAATCATATCTAATAGTTCTTTTATTAAATCTTGATCCGACGAGAACAAATGAGCTTTGTGATCTTATGCTTCTAAAAATTAGCTGTTATGGAGGAAAACATTGTTAAAACACATCCACTGGCATTAACATAAATTATTCATGTCCTATCAACAAAAAGGATAGTTAATCGAAGAGTGTGTGTTGTAAAGAATATCTTATATGCATCTCAAATACCGATTGATTACTTCTCACAACAAGTCAAGTACTTACTTAGATGTTAGTAGTTTCTTCCCTCTAAACCGTTACATTTGCCTTTTAACTTTAAAGTTACCAAGCGTACACAGGACACACAATGCAGCTACGTATAGAAGCTGATGCTGCGTAAATGTAATCTACGTTTACGTTCACGGTTCACTTTAATTTTGGCTATACGTATCGATTCGGGCAACGTGGCTGTACCCGATGTGGGTAAATAAGCTGTAATTAAAGTTAGTTGACTGTCATTATCGTCTTCTCGTCTTGGAAAAGCAGTTATGCTTCCCGCATGCTCTTCGAGGAGATCAGGATATACATTAATGTTATCGATATTATCCATATCAATCTCTCCCGCCTGATTGCGGATATATGTTAATTGATGAAATGGCGTAGCTAGTAATTTTTGGCTGCAATTTTTCGCGGATTTATTTATAATTAAAGTTGCAAGAGATGTAGGGGGACTCGTTAATACTGTGGACAATGACAACAACGGCACCTGATTACCATTAGTCATATGCTTTATTAATGAATTATTTGTTTGGCGTATGCTGTCATTGTCGTTATGCTTTCTTTTCGATGGAGATTCCGGAGATGGCGATGTAGGCATGATAAGGTTGAGTTCCGGTTTTAGGGTTGTTGTCGTGGCGACTGCTTTCGGTGTTATTGGTGATATTCTAAGCGGTAATATTTTATTTTTTTCTTGAGTATCATTTTCAAATTTAACGTCCATTCGTCCGTCTTCATCTATGGAACTGAAAGGTGTGGTATGAAAATAACCAATTGCTTGATTAGCAATCGTATTCCTTCTGCTGAAGACACTCAAAAATGGGTTTGTAGCCATTTCTAAATAATTTTCAGTTTTTTCAATATGATTTTCGATTTGTGGAACCTGAAAGGTCAATAGTTGGTTATGCTCATTTTCTTTCACTGTATTCCACGCTGTAGTAGTATTAGGTATGGTCAATTTTGGTTCATCGTTTTTGTCTTCAAAAGAAATATTTACGAGGGAGGAATTTTCTTGTAACTTGTCCCAGTCATTTGGTATGGTGTTTAGGTTTGATACATCATTAGGTTTCGATTTTTGTAACTTTGTTGATACTTGACCTCCTTTGGACGCATTGGTTTTAAGGGACACATTTACCCACAATGTATTCGAAGTAAAAGAAATTGTCGATTGAACTATTTTTGATAAACTTAATAAGTTAGCTTCTGTAACACTTTCTTCGTCGATCTTATTTAGTTGTTGCGCAGTCGTTATCTTGGGTGTAGTTAGAATAACATGATTGAAATTAGCCTTTTGCGAAAGATATATTTTTAAAGATCCCTCTTCCATTTTACTCGTTGCACTTTTATTGAACACAGCAGCAGCATTAGCAATATCCTGCAGAGAATCTTCATTAACAGTTGATGGTCTATCTGAAAAATACGGAGACATTGAAGATGACAGGCTGACTTCTTCATTTGTGGTGGTTGCTATAGGAGAGGGGAATTTCTCCCATATAGACACACTTTCAGTTGTGGATTGTTGCATTTCATATGTGGTGGATGATGCACTTTGAGTTTCTTCTTCTGTAATGTTTACATTTTTTTGGTTTGGAGGGTTTTGGCTAATTTTTCTCGAAGTATTAAAAGATTGTCGTGGATTTACCGCAGGCAAAGCTTCAACGGAATTCCTTATGGGCTTATTTAACTGAACCATCAAGTGATTACGTTCATTCGGAATATCTGATCCCGAATGTTGCTCTGTATGATTTGTTCGACCCTTGTTGGCTTTTCTTCGTCGACTCTTTCGTTTATTCACTGTTGTGGATGATATCGTGCTGCTAATATCTGCACCAATCGTAGTTGCAACGCGGGAATATTTAGGATAATTAGAAGCTGCCTTCTTTAGCGTTATTTTTAATAATGTTGGCGTCGTAGATATTAACGTCATAGCAGTTGTTTTTGTAGTTGTTATAGATAATGTGGTAAAATTTGTTGGACTAGATTTGATGTGCTGACGTTGTTTGCGCTTTTCTTTTTGTTCGTGATGTTTCCTCCTTTCCAACGTATGCGGATCATTATGATGATGTCTGACCTGATGTTTCTTCTTATGTGGCGGGTTTGGAAAATGTAATCGTTGCTGCTTTTGCTCTTTCATGTAATCATTTATGCTATCGTGTGGTTTAATACTGCCTAAATTCGAATTTTTAACGCTACTTAAATTTAAATTTTTAATGTAATCTTGTGTTTGATCCTGATGATCTTGCTTTTTTTTATCAATGTGGCGGTTTTCTATTCCATTAAAGCGTCGATTGTTATCTTGATTTAAATGCTCTTGTTTTGAATTTCCAGAAACTTCTCCGTCGGCTTCTCGGCTGCTTTCAATATTCAAGCCAACATCTTCGTATATGTTAATGCTATTCATTGTGCTTTGTTGAGCTATTTGTGGTTTTGTCATAGTGGCCTCTGAATTGAGGGGAAAAAAATGAGTGTGCTGGTGGAGAAATTGATCAGTTGGTATCTTCGTAAACATATAACAAGCATCGTTAACATTCTTCTTTGGCCCAACAGCTTTACCTCGAGGTGTAAAACCGATACGACGCTGCAAATCGACAACGGAACGAAACACAAAATAACCGTGCACGATGGTCTCGTTGAAATAGCAAGTTTCTTGAAGTTCTTTCTGTAAATAAATAAAACACAAAATTATGGTTGAATTTTTTTTTCAAAAATTTTTAACTTTGCATACGACAAGTAGTAGATTGTAGTACCCAATTTCTTTTTAATTTTCGTTTTTATCGAAATGAATTTTATTTAAATCCATAAGGGCCATTATTATTTATGAGTTTTTGCCAATTTTCGGGAAATTACATAATTCTATTAGCGTACAAGTTCGCCGATCTATAGGTGAAAAATTTAGTAGCTTTTTGAAACTAAACTTGGAGCATCACGGGAGTTCTGTAGAAAGCGCACATAATAGAGTCCGTGCTATACGTCAAATGGAAGTACCAAAATTTCTCATCCTAAAATCTGATTAATTGCGCCAATGGAGTTTAGATTCAATCGTCTGATCAGGTTATAGGGCCTCATAATGTATGATTCCATTCCAGTCCCATCATACACATTATAAGCTTATGAGACATGAAAACCGGCTTTAAAGTCTTTTGCAATGGCTCACATTTCTTTGGACACGATCTTTTTCGGGCAATAGTCTTCTATTTTACCTCCTTTTTACCGCCGGTTTAATAATTGATTGATTCATCAACAATTCATTTCATTAACAATTCATACGGCACCTATACATCAAGGTTCTTTACATGGATGCAGCTGCGTCAATTTTCTTTTTTTTTTATTAAGTTTTTCTGCGATTGATCGCTTAGAGTTAAACCTATTCGCCAAAAACCAAAAGAGGCAGAATGACAGCGAGAAATGTAAGGTGATTTAGGGGGTCAAGTATGTCGGTCAACACTCTCAAACCAGTGGTCGATTGCATTCCTATCAAAGGGAACGGTCACAACCTAAGTTAGAAGAAGACAGGTTTTCATACACCTGTACAGAGGAGCTCAGAAAAATCATCAATATCCAACGCCGGACAATGGGTGGCCACTCAGAACGTCAATTAAATTTCGTTCACCCCTTACTACTTCATCAATGACAGTTCGAAATAGCTTAGGAAACCGATTGCCTATAAAAAACACCACGTCCAAAACGACAACCGCAATCAGTTATCGCTTAATGGTTAGAGCAGGTGACGAGTTATTTTGTGAAAGAGACAGGCCCTAGAAGTTATTCGGAAGAGAATCCGAAAAAGAATAGCGTTTTAAGAGCACCTGAAATGCTCACATCGGTGGTCCAGTTTTCCGTTTTAATAAAGACTACATATCTTTTCAGCGCTCTACGTTCTAAGTTTAGGTTAATCTATGCTTAAATAACGTATTACCTGCCGATTTTCCGATTGATACTTCACTAAAGCTCTCAACGACCCGATCCCGCGCATTGATATTATTAGAAACTCTTTGCAATAGCTGTGATGGGTGCACATCGTTCCAAATTTTGTCAAATCATCATTCGACATTGGAAAAGGTGTAAGTGTATCTCAATCGAATCGTATAGCACTTCAGACCTAAGAAAAAACTGACAACAGAACGTCAAGTCGGATGAAGACCGTGGAGGTAATTACAGTATACGAGGTATGATTGCCAAGATACCAAATTACAAAGCGAAGAGATCATAAAATTTATTATTTGCGAAGGCGAGGATTATTTAACCAACTTGAAAAGTTTTTATTGGATTTCCCTATTTTTGTGACTTCAATAAAAGATACCACTAATTTTATGATTCAACTATTTTGAAATATCTTGATTGAGTAGCTTTTTTTTTATCGACATATATCGTCGTGTCTTTATTTATTCCTATGCCATGCTAATAATATACCTTTGGTTTTAGGTTGAACTTGACAGTCGTGCCAGAGTTTATAAAAGTAAAGTCATAAAAGTTGGAAACTATGGCATGTTGTCTTCTGTATTTGTAATCTAAGCGTAATCTAAAATTCAATTTTATTTTTCTTAATTTCATTATTTCCAGCTTACCATTCCAACCAGTTTCCAATGATCGTTGAAACATAAGTATCTTTGTGCCTCTTTTCCGTATAAGGCTATTTTGAAATCGTTGTTCACAAAATCCGGGAGGCCGACTATCGTTATATTTTCTGAAATTTAAAAAATTTAATGGAAGTTTATTAGAATGAGATAAATATTAAACAATAAAAATTCAATTGAATAGTAAAAATATATGGGCTGCAGTTTAGAGTGATGTAAAGATTGTTTTCATAATAAAAATTTAAATGCAAAATTTTAAATTAATACGAAATATATAGAAAAAGTTTGAAAGAAGCTTTTCGAGGCTTAGCCTGTTAGCATATGTTCGTCAAGACTAGATTTGGTGAATTCCATCATTCCAAATTTTAGCGAATTTTCGATTTAGTTGGGGAAGTATTCCGTTAATAACAAGACTTATCTTAGTTTCTAGGTCGACATAGATTTCGGAATATTATTATTCGCTATTCATAACTGAAAAATTTACACACACTCTGTGTTTAAAAATTTGTGCTATGGTGCAAACCATCAACATTTTTTATAGATTCCGAAACTTGTCGTTAGAAGATTAAAAAATCACTATTTTTATAAAGGAAAGAAAAAAAACTTTGATTCCGTCCCCTTATTTTACCCCTTTTGTTAAATTCAATCAAAAATAAACTTTCTAAGTTACATTACTAAGGCTTAGAAACGCGCCTACAAATCACTCTTCAGAATGATTAGAGTAAGAGGGGTTGCACATCAATCTAGATGAGTTCTTTGTTAAATTTGAACTTAAGAAATTTGTGACGGTCAGCAAGTAAGGATATATATTGTTTACCCTGGCCTAGGGCAGCTGACTTCATTAGAACAAATTAAAAGTAAAACAAAGGATAAATTTGTAAAAGAGGAAAACGACTCGTCCATTGTTTGTCAAATATCCGTCCGTTTCAGGTCCTACGTCTGTTTGTTAGCCGTCTTCTGTAATATGCCCGTTAAAAATGCAGACCGTCCTCCTGTCGTGTCCTTACCTCTAGCTAACCCAACTTCAACTTACTCTGCTTTATCAAAACCATCACAAAATGACTTTATATTGAAAATATATATTGGGATGGCGACTAAGTAATTCCCGATTTCTTCCATAAAGTAAAAGGTTTTTTTTTTTTTTTACTTAGAATGAAGATTAATCTGTAAATGTATTTTCTATTTTGTTCGATGACCTTTTGCCATCTCTCTGACAACTTGAAAATCACATGCTCGTAGAAAGTTCTTATCCTTTTCGGCCAAAAACTCAGTTAAATGAGATTTTACAGCGTCCTCATCGTTGAAAGTCTTACCACAAAGAGAGTTGGCCAGGGATCGAAATAAGTGGTAATCCGATGGCGCAAAATTAGGACTATATGTTGGGTGTACCATCAATTCCCAACCAAAATCCGTCAATTTTCGCCAAGTGGCCAAAGAAGTGTGCGGTCTCGTATTGTCCTGGTGGAAAATGACATCTTTACGTTTGACCAATTCTGGTCGCTTTTCCTTGATCACTGCATTCAATTTGCCCAATTGATGACAGTAGATCTCCGCATTAATCGTTTGATTCCTTGGAAGCAGCTCAAAATACACCGGACCTTTTCAATCCCACTAAATGGACAGCAAAATCTTCTTTTGTTGGATATATGCCTTTGAAATGGTTTGTGATGACTCATCAGGCATGCGCCACGACTGTTTTCGATTGAAATTATCGTACACAATCCACTTTTCGTCTCCAGTGGTGATTCGTTTTAAAAACGGATCGAATTCATTGAGTTTAAGCAATAATTCGCAAGCGCTAATGTGCTTTGTCAGATGAATTTCTTTCAAATCGTGCGGAACCCAAATATCCAGCTTCTTAACGGGAACGACACGTTTTAAATGCTTCTCAATGGTTGTATGTGAAACATTTAACTTCTCTGCAATCTCCCGTATAGTTACATGACGATCTGCTTCGATGTAGCTTTTGATTTTATCCTTATTAAGCCCAATTGGTCGACTGGAACGTTGGTTAACTTTAAGAGAAAAATCTGCTGAACGGAATTTTTCAAATCAATTTCGCCATTGCCTTTCTTTAAGGGCTTCATCACCATACACATCACGTAACTTTTTCACGGCTTGCTCTCTTTCCTTTACAAAAATAATAAAACAAAACATGGCGGAAATGTTCGCGCTTGGACTCCATATTAATGTTGAGTTTAAAAAAAAAACTTTAAGAAAATATCTACGCAATGAACTTGTAAAACTAGATAAGGATGACAGCTGACATATATAAGAAGAAGAAGATCATAACATTTACGGATATCATAGAAATGAGGGTGAGAGACATCTATAAGTGGAATCGGCAGTTACTTAGTTGCCAAGCCATTATTTTATATAATTTTGTAAAAAAATTGTGCTTTAACTAAAATCGTAAAGAAGAATTTTAAATAATTTAATATAAAAAAAAGTTAACACATATATTTGCTATTATAGATGTAATGTTAACATTTGTTTATTTTAGTTAAATCAACAATAAAAAAAACTTAAGTTATAATATAAATACAATTGACCCAATTTACAGACAATTTTACATTACACGCACATTACACGATTTAAAGTAAAGAACAAATACTTAAGTACTTAAGTTATTTTTGTGCAATAACTTGTTGAATACGACAGCAGTTGAGGCTGGAACTGTAGAGTTCATGCTGTTGGTTGTGAAGATGATAGCCCTCATTTTAGTTTCCATATTGTTAATGCTGCATCCGATATAATATTTTGTTAATGTTTTTGTTCTTTTTTTTTTTCTTAAATCATTACATGTTTACATATTATTCTTTTGCGTAATTTCACTGGTTTTGTTTAATTCGTTAATTGATTTATTTGTTTTCTCATGTAAATCGCGCTACCTTTTTTATTTCAATTAAATTAAAAATTTGCTCCTTTATTGAATGCAATAATCATTGTTTTTGAATATTTGTTTCACTTGATTTATATGAAAATGTCCGTAAGAAGTAATTCACTCTCTAAAGAGAATTTAAGATTTAAGAATATTGCTCGTCTTTCTTAAGAATTACTCAATAGAGTTTCGATATTCTTACGCAATTGGTTTTCATTAGAAAAAAAAAAACATCAAATACTTGAGTGCAAGAAAATTCTTTTTAAATTTTTCACCTGATGCATGAAACAAACAATATTCCAGCAACTCAAATAGCGCATTTCCAAATTAATTTTGTGTTTTTGTTAATATTTAGACTATAAATCATGAATATCAAGGAATATCCTTTAATTATCCAAAAAATGAACACTTATACAGGCATGTTATTCATGAAGAAACTCACTTATAACCGATTTTTCACTTTGACTACAAGATAGGCTGATTTAAAAACTAATTTTATGCCTCTCATCTCATCATGATCCGTTTATTTTGTTTCACATTTTGTGGCTTTTCAGTTCTTAAGCAAAAAAAAATACAAGGCTTAGCCATTACACTAAGCAAATAGCAAGACCATTGTTTTACATATTCGGTTTTTTCCGAAAAACGAAAGCGGACAAAGCAATGCAGAAGAACACTAATTGGATGTGCGTCACAAATTGTTTATACGCCTGACTTATTTTCAAGAATAAACTCCGTATAAAAGAAACAAATAATTTTCTTTAACTTTTTTTACGCAACAGTGGCATTCAAGCATCGATCGGAGCAAGTAAGGCGAGTAAGATAATACTAATAATAGTTCATTCCTTTTCAAAGTTTCCCGTGTAGCTGAAGGTGCTCACGTTATTAATTCGTTTAGTAAACTCTCTTCTCGATGCGTCTTATCTTGCTTAGAATAGTGGCTATTCAGCTTTGTAGTCCTTCGAGACAATTTTATATATTCATTTTATTATATAGTATTAGTGCATGTAATTTTAGGCCCTTTTTCTTTTGAAAAGTTGTTTGCATGTCAAATATCGGTTTTCAAACATTCTCGTGTTTAATATATAGAACATGCAACTTCCCAGTTTCTAAATAAAGCATTTGGAAAGGCAGGCTTCCTGTAGTTCATATTACTTTGCAAACTTTTATGGACTTTAAAATGGATCTTAATAGATTAACATATCTAATTATTTTTTGCATTATCAAAGAGAAAATTTGTTAAAGTGACCATTCTTAAAGCTTCTCTTCTGATAATTTTCTTAATTTTCAAACAGTAAACGCGGTAGGCGGAGTGCTTGCCACAATTGACACTCTGTCTTTGATACATTCAATGCTCTCAAAAATATATGAATTTTGTCCCGTAAGGTAACGTAATGTAGCCTAAAAACGTTATTTTGACTTAGGTCATGGGTCACGCTATGAAAAGCAGTACAGGAAAATTTACGCCTTTTCACAATGATCACTGGAAACTTAATTATAGAGCCACCA
Source organism: Glossina brevipalpis (assembly GCA_000671755.1). Taxonomy (NCBI): domain Eukaryota; kingdom Metazoa; phylum Arthropoda; class Insecta; order Diptera; family Glossinidae; genus Glossina; species Glossina brevipalpis. The sequence continues at coordinate 1,289,580 of KK351065.1, read as the reverse complement.
AATATGCATTAACATCTTTTAATAATTCATCTCAAAAGTATGCTACAGGAAAAACATTTTAATTAAATGAAGAGGAGAGAAGAAGAAGAGAAATCTTTGAGAACTGCAGCACTGATTGTATAATTTTTTAAAAACATTGCATACGTCGATGAAGTCGAATTGTGTAAAAAAATACCTTTTTTTGTTTTTGTAATTTAGGTCGACAAATTTGGTGTAAATAATGTCATTTCGCATAAACTGAGTGCACACATGTATGGTAGTCACGAAAGACAACGCGAACGGGATAAAAAAACTAACTAGTACGATAGTTAGAAGCCAATTGCTTCTTACTCTTCAACCGCAAATAATCGCGTACGCAACCACTATGCATTAAAGTTATAATCAAATCAATTAATTGTCGCCTTAATAATTAACTGGAGCGAAGTTAATCCACTACGCTCGGTCCAAATTTGTGTCTTTTACAAAAAGAATCGGCTATATGCACATTTGGTTCGCGTCTTTGCTAAGGTAATTAATTATGAAGCGGCATTGCAAAATCAGTAAAATGATTACAAAAATTGAACAAAAATAAAAATTCAAACATAAATGAAAAATTAAATGATGCTTTGTGTTATATAAAACACAAAAAATGTATTGTTCATCAAGAATGCATATATAGCTGGTGGATAATCACAATGGACGAACAGCGTTATAAAAAGTTGTATAGAAAAGCAATGTATTTACATAAGGTGGCAAAGAGACTAACGGATCTTCAATCAAATTTCTAAGGACTAAAAGTAAGAATTACTTCTGAGCTGATTTTATTGAATCAGCATAACAACAGACCACACGATTGCGGTACATAATACATAGCTTGGTCTCAACAAGCTCATGTAGAGCTTTGTTACAAAGTATCAATCATCGAGCTCTTTGGATCATCATTTGCTACTTATGGAATGCTCAAAGCGCATCGAATAAAACTTCTAATCGGTGAACGAATCTACATTTCCAATTTCTGTAAATCGATTAAATACTCAGCAGTAAATGAATTTCCGTATGTCTTTGAGAAAAACTACGAAAAATAGTACGGATAGCTATTAATGGAATCGAAATATTTTTACGTTCGAAGTATTCAGCGTAGAGAAACGAGATTTCATAACCTCAAAGGAAGTCAGAGTCAACTACGGCATTATGAGTGTCACAGTTGATCGAACTCTTTGCATAACTACAATAATATTTACTAAACAGTAGCCATCGAATAGTTTACTCGTTTCCTAGCTTATATTTGCACATCTCCTTTAAAAGTTTATGGTCGCGTATCAGTCACGTTCAGCTTCGGGATTTTTCATCCTCATTGGAATCTCAGTTACTCCATTAAAAGCCAACTAACACAATATTCGTTTAAATAGTTCTCATTGTAGTTCTCATTGTATTCTTTTTTTTTTCTTGTATATTACAACTATAGAAGCCATTCTTTCCGCATCGGCCCATTGGCGTTCTCAGCTTTTGTTAGCATTGGACGAAATATTACATATATCTAAAGGCATAGTTTGAGCACTCCGTTAAAGGATTTGCCGACAACATGTTCGCTGTTGCAAGCAAGTTAAAGCGAAGTAATGAGTGCTCTCGATAAAATCAGAAGAGGAGTGCCACAAGCCGCACTACATTTTGGTGCCTTTCGATCTTGAAACAAAATACAACAGTCTAGATAACAAAACCAAGAGTTCTTTACCTATCTCACATGAACTCATATTTCCTACACACATCATTACCCACCCACATAAACAACAAGTGACGAAGCGATCGGAAGTAGGATCTGTTTTGGTAAGACATGATGTGTACAAAGATTACATCAATGATTGCTACAATAACAGCTGTCAGAAGTAAAACAAAGAAAATATTGCCTTCGAAAAATGTCGATGGGAAAGAAGAAACCATTATTAGCAAAATCTAAACAATGAGCAAACTAGATAATAAATACACACTCGGTCACATACAAATTTCCTAAACATAATCAAAAGTGAGAAGTAATACGGAAAGAGGAGATGATGATCTAAAGCAGTAGCATAATATTGCGGAAGTTATTATTTCAAAGGAGTTGTTCTCAGAGAAAAGGCAGATAAACGCTCTGGGATATTAATTGTTCTTGACTATGAAAAGCAAACAATAAGCATAGAAAAGAAAAGCCAGAAAAAAACGAGAAATATTTGTTAAAGAGTGGGACAAAGGCATTTGTCACTACTGAAAGTAGAAATGGCAAATACACAATAAATTATAATTATATTAATAATAATAATTATATTAATTAGAAATTCTTGCTATTATCAAAGCATTAAAGAGTGGCGAGTCTTTTTACTTGATATATTTTGCAAGATTAGGCCGCTTCGCAGGGCATTTCAAATAACTATGCATTCTCCTGCCTGTTAAGTATTATAAATGTTGCAAATTTTCCCTCTTTCCCCCACTTCACTCTTGAGTCCTGCGATAACCTAATATATTGTTACAAAACTGCTTTTAGTATTTTTCCTTTAAACACAGTCCGTATAGCTAGATCGCGAAAAGCGTAGATTTTTGTATTTACAATTTCTTTATTCACGGAATAATATTTACAATCTCAATGATTTTATATTAAATATTTATTAAAAGGAACTATTTCTTTAACGATTAGCTGCTTCGCAAATATTTTTAATCGACTCTTATGTTTTGAGCAAAATCCTCTGCTTATAAACCGTACGAATAACGCAAACTCTGCGTTTCGGCTAATACTTTGCTGCTGGATTTTCCAGTGTAGTTTCCATTAATCCCATTTCTGTCAGATTTCGTGGGAATTCTTTGTCGATCTTTGTTTTCATTGACAGCTACAAATGTGACTTTTTATGACCGCGACAGGTATACTGATGACAAGGCCATGGGGTATCCCGATGACACTGGAATAGCGGTTGTAACAAAGCAGCTAGGGCAAGTCGGCAAGCGGTACACATTATTAAAGAATGGCTCTAAG
>KK351065.1:1271338-1286516 GCA_000671755.1 Glossina brevipalpis | reverse complement strand
AGATAGTCTCCTTGCTGGCAGTCTTGCGGTAATGATTAATGCAAGACTGACGTATGCCGCTAATATCAGCGGAATGTACGAAAAAGCGAACAGAATGCTGGCCGCACTATGCAGATAATGATGACAAACATTGACGGCCCCCGACAAAAGCAAAGATTGTGGTACTAGCTAAGTTGGTACAATCAGTGGTAATGTATGCGGTCCCAATATGGGTTAAAACTTTTCATAGATGCAGGTACGTGCAAGAAGTGAACTTAACATTCAGGCTTTGTGCACAGCGAGTATGATGCGGCTTCCGTATCATCTCATACGATGCGGCATGTGTCATTAGCGATGTGATGCTAGCTGAACCCTTAGCTAGACTGGTAATAGACACATATGAAGCCCGAAGGCAGGTCATGGAGCAAGTATTGCGGGTGAAAAGAGATAGTATATCCCAAAGAAGTTTGCAGGCATAGAAAATGGCGGGAGAAAACTCCAACTGGGTAGAAAGAAAACTCGGAAATGTTGACTTCTATCTAACACAAATACTGAGGAAACACGGCGGTTTTCGGTAGTACTTGCAGAAGAGCGGGTATAATAGTCAACCATACCGCCCAACGTGCGTAGAACTGAGAGAAACTGGTGAACATGTCATGTTCCAGTGCCCAAGATTCACAAGAAAGAGGGAGATAATGAATCAGGCCGCTGAAGAAACGTCGACGCCAGAGAACTTAATAAGGGCAATGTTGCGCCAATCAGAAACCTGGAGCCTAATACAAAGTATCATGTTAAAGCTGCGTGCAGAAGAACGCTTACGAAGGCGTTACGTGACGACATGACTGACGATTCAAGCTGAGGGTTAGACAATTCTCCCGACGTAATATTTAAGGGCAGTTTCGGGAGGATTACCGTCAGACGTAGAGGGAGTTTTAGTGCGGTGAAAGTCCCACACTGACTTTAGGCTGCTAATGCTTTCCCCCGCTAAAAAAAAAAAAGCTGAGAGCGACATATTGATTATTATTTATCTTTCATTTTCGGAACTTGATTTTTTGGAGTGCAAACTGATTGGTTGCGGTTCGCTCAACCTTAGTGATTTTTTTACTTGATCTTTCAAAATCTAGCAAAGAATTCGGCGAACGTTTTATTTGATGAAGACTAAAAGAAAGTAAAGATTGCGGTTGATGTATATATTTCAGTCACATCGTAACGTGGAAGTGTGAATATGCGTGAATCTGTGGCTAAGAAGCTAAATTATTTAATTTCATTAGGGGAATGTGTACATAAATGAAAAAATTTAGTTTGCATCTATAAAATGATTTAATATTTTTGCTCTAAATAGTTTTTCCAAAGGAAAAAGGCACAATAGAAGAAAGCACAAGAGGAATTAAAAAAGGAATCACATAAAAACTGGAGAAAAGAAAATTTTATTTGATTTACAAGTAAACTAAGATCAAATTGACATAAAATTATAAGAAAAATCAAAAGAAAGTCGATCTAAGTGAACATAAAGTGAGAGAAAAAAAAATATTATTTTACAAAAAGAAAACAGAATATTTTGCCATTTCGTGGAAGAGCATAACCATGTTATGTTATTAATGTAGATATAAAGATGTGCGTGCATTATTACATCCTCAACTGATACACTACACTACTATTACGGCTGCTGCTGCTGCTATTCCTGTTACGGCAAACTTTGTTTGTTTTTGATATTTTGTGCTGCAATTTCTAATTCTATGGCTGGTTAGCCAACGGGTGGTTGCAGCTGCATAAAACAGTGATTGTTATGCTTCATCGGATATTTGGTGTAGTGAGTAAGATAAGTCTTATATAATAGATATAAACAAGCAAGATTCACATTTAATTTTTTTTGTTTCTTTCGTAATGATTTGCTAAGTAAAGCAGGGTAGGCATGACAGGGTAATAGCTAGACAAGTGGCCCATTTAGGAATATTTTCGTTTTAAAAGGTTAAGTTTGGTGTGGATAGGTCCGTAGGCGATAGACTGACACCTACAACGCCATCCACGAAACGAATATCAAAACTAGATAGTCCGATTAGCAGCATAAAAATTCTACTTAAATGATCAGGCCACCCCCAAGACAGTAATGTGATTACAAAACCTCCCACCCACCCAGCCTATCCGGCTCTTTTTAGTTAGCCTAGGTTCGTTATAAGAAGCGGCGCCTAACGTGAGCTCACACATTAGGCGTCACAGGCCTTACACATTAGTCCACATCAGTCCTCACAACATCTGGGATAATTACGTGTATGGCTCCGGGGCAAGATTCCCTTCATCTCTAATGCTTGTAATTTTTCATTCGTTTTTCTTCTCACCTTATTTCGAATTTCAGAGTGATGTGGAGATTTTAATCTTGCTTAAGCATGGTGGCTGGTGATTATTACCTGCAATTATATGAAATTCATAAGGTTTTCTTTTAGTCTCTTTAGTGTATTTTGTAATGTTGGTTACTTGGTATAAGAATCTCAGTTAATGGACTTGTGCTAAAACTGACCGATACCAAAAAGCACCACATTCAAGATGACACCCTTCGGACATGCGTTTGGATGTAGTGACTCTTCCATTCATTGTGAATTCACAATACCCCGTATAATTCATCCCTGTTCTGAATTTCACTCCTCCGTAGTCTTATCTGAATAAAAACAGGAATTAAAAATTTAAATTTATAATTTGATTACCAAATGACTAACGTTAAGAAATCAAGACCAATTTGTTTTGCGAACAAAGTCTTCTTGTCTAGCGCTAACCATGTCAAATGCCAAAAATTTGATTTATTGTTGTTTCATTTATTTTATTCACCTTTTTAATGTGAACTTCGCTCAATACTACTTATGTATAAAAAAAAATGTTTTGAATTTATATATGCTTTTCTGTCTTAAAAAATATTTGATATTTTGAATACTTTACATTGGGACAGATGCTGTTTGCAAATCGGTTGCTGTTGAAATACTTATTTTATCTTGCACATATATTTTGAATTTCGTTTTCACCGTGACCAAATTTGCTTATTATCATAAAAATTCGAAAAAAAAAACAAAGAAACGAACTTAAGGGTTTAGGGCCAAAGCGTCACTACACTACATAAAATGTAAGAAGAAAGTGTAGTAAGAAGTTATTTTGTCGAATCATCTTGTGGGCGCACATTGTATCGGTCCTGTGCTTGTCCGGTTTGTGAAACCACTTTAACCCAAGTAAATATTGTGGTTATAGACTATCTTTCTGGTTCAGCTTTGATCGGGTCCCGAACTAAATCAAGACTAGACAGTGGTCGATCCTCTAAAAATGACTTTCACCAGTGCGTTAGTTTAAAAGAAGTGATCGCTTCTATTATCGCAGGACCGCAAGTTAACTTAGTCGCGTTAATGGCTGAACAAATGAAATCATCGAAACCAATGTTGAGAAGTGTTTATCAGGTAGAGATTTGGATAGGCAATCCAATTCCAATGCCCGTGTTCACAATGGTTTCGTTTTCGCTTGGACAAGAGGTCTATGGTTGCAATTTTACCCAATCCGCTTCCGAAAAATGACAAACAGAGGTCGGTACCAAGCATACTCGATTTTAACGACAGCATAGTTGAAGTATTTCATGTCGTAAATCTTTTTGTTGTCGGCGCTACTTTCCAAATCTATATAAAACATTGTAACGGTTCCTTTTTGAACTTGCGGTAGACGCTGGAGACTTTGCGCAGTTTGAAGCCCAGCTTTTAAATGCTTTATTTGAAGTAGAATGGTGTACGTTTTTTAATACTACTCTTTCTGTTCTTTCCTGCTTGATCTGATAGGTGTTAAATTGAATATATATCGCATCAATAATTTACTAACTTTCAATAGGAGTCAACAGATTTAGCCAATATCTTGATTTGGCCATTTTTCATGGTTCTGTAACTGAACTCGTTTGCAGAAATAATGGATATAAAATCCGTAATCGTCTTTCATATGTCTGCTACACCAGGAATTACAATTTGTGGTGGTTTAGGGAAGACTGCTCTTTTATAATTGTTAACACTCTTGGTCCTGCCATCATTAATAACATTCTCATCAGACTTTAAGATGAAGAAACGGTTTGTAGAATTTGTATTTTGTCTTCTGTATCTCTTATTATTAGGTTATTAAGATTAGTTTGCGTGCGTTTATTTAGACGAGAAGTCGATGAAATTTGCCATTCAATTGAACGGTTTTCTTGGCTGGAACCTTCTGCTGAATTAATCATCAACCCAAATACTTCCGATATTTTACTAAAGCAAAAAATGACTACAGCTATCCGTACTGTCACGAATTTCTTTATCCCTCAATCTAGAAATTATTTAATATGTGCGTCCCTTTCTTGGTGGAACAACAAGCTGGTTAAGGAAAAACAAAACAGATTTATGGCATCGTTTCTAAATCAGACAAAAGAGTTAGGAAAGAATTAGGAAAATGAAAAACTCAAACAAAAAAAATCTAAACTAAAACAGTTCATAGAACACCCCGAAGAGGGTGCTAAGCAATGGAATGTATAGATTAGCAAGCACTTCCTTACTGCCGTCTGCACTCTAAACGAGACGTTGTTCGAGGCAAATGAAATATCTAAGCATATCGGAGAAGTGTGGTGTAAGTCAAGCAATTACTTTGTCGGACACTTTTCCTATTGGTAGATGCGATGCATTCCTGGAAAAGCTTCACTATTAGAACTTGGGAGCTGTTTCATCCGGCATTGATTGTCTCTCATATCAAATGATCAAAATATTGTCACAATCAAAGAAATGGGGATTACAATATAACAAAATTCTTGCTACTGGCCATATTTCTAAGGAAACTTGTCATGATTGTTCCCATTCCCGTTACATCAAACTACGGTCTAATCTCTCTGCTATGGTCAAATATATTGAAAAAAATTGTGGCTTCTTAACTATTTTTGTTTCTTGAACTCAAAAAATTAATTATGAACAGTAAGTAAGTTTTAAGTCAGGCAGAAACTGTTTTAATATGTCATATTTCACAACGAAAGAAATTTCTGAAGAAAATCATGTTACACTTCTTTCAATCGACTTTGAAAAAGCTTGACAGAATCGGTCTACAAGTTACTTTCAGCACCTTTCAAAATGTTTTCTTGTGGTAAACGGAATTCCTCAAAGATCTCCTCTGTCTTATCTATATTTGAACGAGGTCTATATTTATTAAAAGAAAAAATAACGCAACTACCATTATTATCTATGGAGTCTATTTTGCAAAATATTTCAAACTGGCGTAGTATTATCGTTTCAATTTCAAGATTAGGCTTAATGAATAATACTGGGTTATAATAAAGTTACTTTAATAATCATAAGCATAACAATTATTACGAAAAGCGCATTTCACAGGTTAAGCTGATTAATGTATAATAAGCAATAATAGACTAACTTAAATTTTAGCAGTTTTAATAATAACTTAGCTTAAAACCTAATTGTTGTTAGCAATAGTATAGTTTATATAATAATTTTAATATAAGTAAGTCAATTTAATAACAGATAAAAAAGAGAACAAATAATAAAAGAAATATAAAGCTTTACTACACAGGGCTTACTCCTCGGGAGCAAAAATATCTACACATAAATTAAGAAATTACATGTTTGTAAAACATGGCTGCATGATGCCAATTTAAAATGAGCAAACACTCAATATCTTGGGTTTCCCCTTTTTCAGTAAGCACTTTTCGAAAGAACAGTGCGTTTATTTAAAGAATTATATTCAAACTATGAAACCTTATTACCAATGAAAGTTTATTACCAAGACGTTAGACCCAGCGCATATAACAATCGAACGACACCCCACAGAAACCGGTTTTCCAACTTTAGAAAATGGAGTCTATGAATTAAAGGCGGGAATTATCTCCACCTTCTAAGCTCTAAGAATTTAGTACTTGACGAAGGTATTAAAAAGCTACTATTGCAAAAAACAACTGAAATATTCCAACCCGCTATAAATTGTTGTATATATATTACAAAAGAATTTATCATCTCCCTAAGCATCTCTCTGAAATTTGACTTCAAACCGCAAAGGACCTTACAAGTCAGCACTTGTAATATTTCGAACTAAATCTACAAAAAAAGAAAATAGGTCTTCAGAAAACTACTTGCAGAGAAAACCCATTCTTTGAGTAATAATGGTTGAGATTTGTTTTTTACGTGCGGTTCTAAAAGTGATGGCTTTACTCCCGCCTACATAGTCACAGATGCCACAGGCCAAGGTTTAACGCATACGACATACAGCTATATTTATTTTTCAAGCTACAAAGCTGACTCGCAAAATCAAAATCACTTCGGTTACGATCAAAGATAATTTGTCAGTCATAAAAACTATCCGAAATTGTTTAAACTTATCCTGGGACTCCATTCATAACAAAAGGGATACCATTACGACCCACGAAGGCAAAATTAAAATACTTTGGGCAGCGAGTCATATTGGTCTCGTGGGAAATGAGCGAACGAAGGCACAATAGAAAAGATTGATCTTCATAATTATATTATAGCTTCCACACACTCTCTTCTTAATCCTAATCCCATTCAATGACATGGAGGAAATCGAGATCAAACCGTTTCCGAGAATTCGCTTCGGTCTGCTTCCATTTGCACTTCTGCACTTCTTACAATCAAACGTATTCTTTTGAATGCCAAAACCTCAAAGATTCATATCCAGAACGTACAACCTTATGGAATCCTTGAGAGTACTTGAAGAACATAATAGCAAAAAAATATTTAACTCGATTAAAACAGTTGGACTAACCATATGGTCTCAAAAAAGTATAGAGTCGACAAATTTAGCTGTTTGTGCTCACTCCATATTGGTGGATGAATGTATTTGTTTATATACGAATTTATTTATTTAACATATTATAACAATAATAATAATAATAATAAAAATTTATAAATATTTTATTTTCTATATTCCACAACAAACTCGTCTACTTTTTTAAAAATCAAAACAAAAAACAGCTCTTGCTGTCTTTGACACATAGCCACTGCAGAGCCATCTCGCGGCGATAGTACCCGGTTGTTCCTATTTCTACATTATTTACGAAGCAGATTGTTTTGGTCGTTAAGATGTCAACTATAATCGTTTTCTCTCTGTCATTCTGATTATAATCATCTTCGTGTTTAATCGAAATTTCATCAACCGAAATAACAGGAACCAATGTCATTTCCTCATTGATATTTAGAAAGAAGAGTTGCCGATTAAAATAACTAAAGTAGATAGTGGTCTTCGTTCAGTTTCCGCTACTATATTTCATCATGGGTTGAAAGGATTGACGACACTTTAGTTTTCCTAATTCTTGAACTAGAGTGTGTGCTCCACTACAGTTATTATAGAATATAAAGAACAAAAGCATTTCTAGAAGCTTTGATTCATCGTGATTTACACCGTAGGTTTGTTAATTTTTTTTTTTCAAATATTGTAAATTCGGAAATTGCTGTTCAGAGCTTGAAGCACCAGTTTTCGTCTTCATTGTATTGCAATATTCGTCTAATAGTCCCTTAAAGCACAATATAACACAAACTCAATAAGAGCACATTTTAGATGATGATGCGCTCGGTAATAAGAAATTAAGAAAAAAAATCTGGACGATTTCTCGATTTCTTTTCAAAACCAGTTTTTTTTTTTAGGCAATTCAATTTGAAATGATTGGTTGATTCATTTTCGAAAGCAATTTTTAAAACTATGCGCATTAGAAAAATTGTTAAAACCTGTTTTTGGTAGAGCATTTAACATTAAGAGCTAGTTATGGCTTACGTGTTTGTGAAATGTCTGCCACTGACACTGTTCCCTCTGCAGCTAAATGTATGGCTTTGTTGTGTGCGCACTGCGACATTATTACATAGTCTTCTACGGTACATAATGCACCAGAAATTGCCACCTGAAACATATGCACATAGACGAAATTAATGCAAATAGTTTTGTCTGAAATTATTTTAGTGATGGAAAAATTTGAAAGTATTCGTATTATTTTGAATTGACGTGAATGCCTAACAAAACTTTACTTGCAACAAGTGGAGAATCATTTTGAATGTGAGGAGACACTATATATATAAGTTGCCTACTTTGTACTATGAACAGGGTAACCTAAACTTCAGATAACTTTCGAATTTTGGAACAACATTCATATATCTTGCAATTTAAGCACACAAACTCCGATTATTATGTCACTGTGGGTACTACGAACTAATATTGATTGATCAGTCACGTTATCGAAAAAGAATAATTCGATGATGTTTCTAATCAAAGCTTCGCACCAAATAGTGGCTGATGGTGGATGCATCAATTTCTTAACTATCGCTCGTGGACGCTTTGAATGCCAAATTTGGCAAGTTTGCGATTAAAGCCAAACCGTCAATATAAAGATAATTTAATTCAAATTTATTATTAAGATCTTGTTTAACAATCAAACGTTTTAATCTGTCATGTAGCACTACATTTTTAATAATCAAGAGCTGTCAGCTGTCACTCTGCCTTTTACCATTTGCAACGCCCTTTCGCACAAATAGCGCAAAATTGAAACTCTACATGAATTTTGCTTCACTTATCATTTTAACTACGTTTTAATTGCGACTTATTTTAAGTGCTTCTGTATATAATTTATTCTAACACATATTTTCATTTATATTGTTATCAGCACTAGGGTCGGGTAGAAAAGTAAGGAAAATGTTGGTCGTAGCCGATTGAGTGATATTTTGAGAGAGACCTTAGAAAGATCGGTAACAGAATGTATTTGAGCAAATTGAGCTAATTGAAGCTAAAGTCAGATAACCTAAGCCTCTTCAAGTGATTATTAAGTTCCAAATTATAGAATATGTGATTTATATGGCCTGAAAAGAAGAATGAAGTGAATCATTAATATTAATTCATAATTTTGGTCTAAAATTAGTTTTAGATCAATAGAAGACTTGCGATATAATGGAAATATAAAATTTGTGTAACGAATATCTGAAAATGAAATCTTTAATTCCGTAAACTGTACTTAAGGTACCCTTATGTTATATAAAAGAAAGCATATGCTGACCAATATTTTATAAATTAGTTAAAACACATAAACACATAAAGAACTAAAATGAAAATTGGCTCCCAGATGCAAAGAGGTTATTTGGTTATGCATTTATCTCTGTTGAAAACGCAAATCCTTTACATTTCTGTGTAATCCATGTATGTGCTCTTCTCGCGCTTCTTACGCTTTAATATCAAAAATTAAATTCCAATAATTTATTGTGTCGAGTGAGTATGGTCGATGCTTCCCATTTTTATACCGATAGTATAGGATAGCAAACCTTAATAAATATGGACGTTTTAACAGATATCTCTGCTATGGTTTATGAGTAATAAGCAAGGAACGCCAATTTTTTCCTAAAAGATTTGTTCTCAGTTTACGTTGTACTGTAGGTGTGTCCAATGACCGATTTGACTGATTTGATTGATACGCATCTAAACATCCTGTGCGGTCTACAATAAGGATATTCTTTGAGTTATTTACGTTAACTGTAAAGATGACAGCTCATCTACCTTAAAGCCTTAAAAATCGAAAATAGACTTACTCTACAAAGACAATTTAATAGTATATTAGACACCGCTTATATACCACTTTCTTGGTGTCACTTTCAAGTTAGCTTAAAAGCAAACAAATCTCCCACAAAGATTAACTCCTGCAGAAGTATCACCCTGGAGTCTACTGTTCAGAAAACTTTCGAAGGAATATTGTGTATGCGTTTAGAATGGCATCTCGAATTTAAAAGTTTATTCAACAATTTTCAATTTGGTTTCAGGCGGTCCAAATCTGCCCTAAACAATGTTTCGATTCTCTGAGAAGCAATCAACGTAGGCTTTACTAAGGACGAAACTCTCGTTGCTTGTTTTCTAGACACAACATATACGTCAAATTCTGTAAATATTGATATGTTAAGAAACTTATTAGTTTCTTCAAACATTTCAATAAAATTTTGCAAGTTACTATATGAACTTGCCATCCTAATTAGTAACAACGATGTCACCGGGAATCTTTCATAGAGATTTTGTCTTACGTCCACTCTGTTAACAAAACTTTTAGTTCCTTGCCTGAGTGTGTCACAATCTCGGGCTACGCAGGTTGCTCTCACTCTGACCCCGAATTGGGATTAATCCGCTCTCGATATCATCTTCTTTCACCTCGAAGCTCTTCTACTATCGCTTTTCATCCAAAAAAACTAAGAGCTTGATCTTCACAACACGAAGAAGATAACCTACTGTTACAGCCTTTTATTATTTATAAGCAACTTTCACTTTTTAGGGTTTGTTTGTCAGACAAAGCTTTCGCCTAACATTGTTAAGATAATCAAGGAGTACTGCAAAATAACAAATGATCTAAGATCCCTTTGCGGCGTACCCTGCGGCTGTGATCAGTTTTGTATAGTTAAACTCTGCATTGGGCTACTGAAGCCAAAACTGGAGTATGGTATTATATATTCCCATCAGAGATCTTCTAAATTTGTGCAGAATTCAATAAAAATGCTCTTGGCGCAGTCACTTTTTAGGATACATTAGGTCTAGAACAAATGGCAAATGATAGGACCTTTCCCAAAAAATTTTACTTGTTCGCCAACTTCATTGCTAACAAAAGCTTACGAAATGAATTTCATCCGGACCTACATCATATCTACAACGCAACTTTTTGTCTCGCTCCTTTCCCATAAACTCAATAATTATAACGTAATAAATACGGATAACGTTTATTTACTTAAAATCCCTCTTAAAACGCACACATTTCAGCTTGAAGTCTTATTGCTATCTGCATAAAAGCCCACAGTTATACCTTTCAGTAGCGCAATGTTTTTAAACGCATTTCATTAATGTCAAATGGAAATATTTCACACTCATATTTAGAAAGTAACTTTAGGAATTCAAATTATGGATTTCTTTACACACAATATTAGCATTTCTGTGAATATCAACAACTTACATGCATTTATTCATATGCACACATATAAGTATAGTCCCCTTATTAAGTTTCCTAGATATTATTATTGTTTTTCATACTATGCAAATCAAGCTTGGATTTCGTATCCATGTTCACTTACACATATATATTTGTTTATTTATATATATAAAAAAAGAGCAGCCAACTGGAGACCCAACAATACACAGAAAGGGTGTTTTTATTGCTTTTAATGTTAAGATTCTTAGTTTTAGCTTTAATAAAACACTTAACAATTTTATTTGTTCGCTAAGAAACGGAAGCAAGTACTCAAACCCATATTCATTATTATTAAGAGATTTCTTTTAACTTTTCTTTAATTATTGCAAATGAATATTTATTTGTATGTTTATCTTACTCTCTCCATATTTCGTAAAATTCTATCGCGATCACGGTCACTGATTTTATTTTTCTTTCTTTAAATTTCCAATTTAACGTATGTATTGCGCCATTTTTTATAGCTTTCCTTAGTATGATATGCTCCCAAATTATTTCCTGTTTATCTGCTGACTTCATACTGTGTACTTCCTATTATTTTGTTTACAACACTTTTGATACTCAAAGAGGACAATTTGAAGCTACATTTCTCATCCATATTGCTTTACCTGTAATTTTTTTTTTTTTTAGACTAACACCCCCAAAACATGACGTCACCTCCAGCATGTTTGATAGTAGACACTGAGCATGCTTCTGAAGCCCTCTCATCTTTTCACTGGTGTACATGCCTGTTGGATACAAAAATCTGAAGCTTTGGTTCGTTACTCCAAAACACATTTCCCCCATTGGCCTATTATCCAGTTTTTACATGCCTTTGCCTATTCTAGTCTATTTTTCTTATGTCAAATTGTTAATTTTGATTTTTTAGCAGACTCGCAGACCGCAGTCATCCCTTATTTAACTGTTGTTATGAAAATGGGTGTTTATCGCATGTAATTTGTGATGCAGTTAAGTGTCGATTCCATTTAAGGAGAACTCTCATGAAGTTATCCTATTGTTTCGTGTTGTGGACTTTGACCTATCAGAGCTTTTTCGATCTCCACTTTTCCCAGTTTCTTGCTTTCTAGCAAGGGTAGCAAGTCAATATCAAAGAAGAATTTCTTACAATTTGATGAAGATGGGAAGATAATACTTCTGTTTTTGTGTAAATAGTTGTGTAAAAGGTTGTAAAACTTAATTTTATTGCTAAATTTTTACCGCATGTAACTGGCAATCTTTTGTTTTGTCAAAAAAATAGATGCGCTACGCAAACTTTTGCACGGTTGTGTATGTATAATACATAATCATTATATATATAATAAGAAAAATATGTAGATATATGGGGATGTGTGTGTGTATGGTTGTCTGTATGGCAACCATGCATGAGAACCACAAGTCTATAACAAAATATACTTAGTGGCAAGAATAGCAGTAAGAACCGGTTTGAAAAGGTCCCATGTAGTGTATGTGTGTCAGAGCATGTATTTATGTAAGAGTATGGAATTATTTAATAATAAAATAACGAAAAGAGGATATGTGTGTAGGCAAGTAAAAGTAAAATATTTGTGTATAACAAAGCAAAAGACATGTTCAGAAAACGCATATGCATACAGAGCAAGAGAAATTCGTTTGCAGATAGACAGGGAGCGAAATGTTTCCTTTCAAACTTTCACTTTTGAGCGAAACTTAATGCTTACATTAGATTCAAATGAAAAAGCCCTTTTAAACTTAGCTAACGTTATATACACATGTATATATATATATATTTATTTATATAATGTATAAATAAAATAAATTAAAAACTAAGAAGACATATTAAGTGATTAATGAACATGTACAACAAGTCAATTTCTATGTGACGTCTTTTCAATCTTGTTTACTTCATTGCATATAAGAAGACGTATTGCCAAAGGATTTACATATAATTATTCAGTCTAATAAAATATTTCGAGGAAAAGTGTTGAATTTGATTTGATGGATTATCCAGGTCATCATGAATAATTTTGTTGCAAATGAACCATGAGCTTTAATAACAGCACGAAGAGTCTTAGGTCGATATTTTTTAAGTATTTCAATATTAGAGTTAATGGCTGTTGGCCATAATTATCAGTCATAGCTCTAAATTCTTCGCCATTTGTGAGTTCATTCAAGAATTCAAGATGAAAATCTCTGAGTGTTATCATCCAGCCGGTAATATATTTAATTTAGTACCAGGTCACTATGGCAACTTAAAACTGTATTATGGTAATGAACTCTTGGAATGACTTTGGCTTATTCAATGCATTTCGCTATACACTTATAAAAAACGAAAGATTGCACTTTTAAGTTCACATTTTGTTTGTTCACAAAACCGCAAAAAGGAAGATATTTTTTTGCATTTAATTTTTTAAAAACAATATTCTGCTTACGTATGACTACATAGCTTTGGGGTGTCATAGATTTGCAAAAAAAAAAAAAAAAAAAAATAAAAAATAATAAAAGGGGGAAAAATAATTAAAATTCATGAAAACCTACGTCGATGAGTCCGTTACATGAAGAATCGTGTTTATGAAGCCAGCAAACAATTGTGTTCAACCACAACCCAAAAAATGCAGAGGAAACTTACATTAAGAAAAACGGAAAGCTTTAAATTTCCTGTAAACAATATTTAAGAGATAGATTTCAAACAAAAAGCCGGTCTGACAGATATTTTTCGTGAAGCCCGTATAGTTGATTACAAAAAAAAAAAAAAAAAAAAACGCTGCTTTCGCCACATTTTTCGAATTTAATTAAAACATTTAGTGAACCATATTCTGGTTGATATAAATATGAACTTTTCCGTGCATAAAAAACAAATAAAATAAACTTTGAATGTCAAAAGCTCGAGTGGCTTTTCTTGGAATTTTTTTTTTACATAAGCTGAAAATAGTTTAATATCCATGATGGTAGTTAAATACGATTGCATGAACAGCTTTGTATGGCTTAAGTGGGCTTAAATTATGAAATTAGTATTAATAAGAGTGGCTTGATTAATCGTAGCCCTTTGCAGGGTGCATTAATACAATAATAACTCTCTTAAGTTTCTAGTACTTTTTGTAATCTTATGCAAAAAAAATTAGATAAATTTTCGAAATTAAGAAATCCTGATATACGGAATATTTGCGGACGTAAGCTATTCTGCTTATAAACTTAAATATTGAATACACATATATATTGACATTCACATATATATTGAACTAATAAGAAAACTTTTTTATGCTAAACTTATGTAATTATTGATTCAACTTCAAGTACTAAATTAATTAAATAATGCTTCAATAATCATAATAATTCACACTCAGAAGTGTTTTAGACAGGAAGCTTCTGCGAATAACTTGCAAAGTATTAGACGTTGTTGTGTCATCAATCATTTTAACCATCAATCCTATCTTAACTTACACTGTACTTTTCCATTTTATTGGAGGAA
The DNA here is from genome assembly GCA_000671755.1 of Glossina brevipalpis. Taxonomy (NCBI): domain Eukaryota; kingdom Metazoa; phylum Arthropoda; class Insecta; order Diptera; family Glossinidae; genus Glossina; species Glossina brevipalpis. The sequence goes on along the minus strand of KK351065.1, from coordinate 1,272,144 downwards.
AAGCAACAAATATTGTGCATTATAATATTCTACAGTAAGAAAAATGAATTAATATGTAAGTGTGTGTTTCGAAAATGTGTGCTATTTATTGGAGACCCTGAAGAAATCTGACCGTTAATTTGTAAAAAGATTGTTTCAAACAATACTTGGAAGCAAGGAAAGACTTTACGGCTTCAGCTACGTTAGTAGCAGATAATACAGGCCACACCTAGGCGATCGTATTTTTTTATATTACTGAGCGTGAAAATTATTATAATAAAAAGATGTCGCGAAGAGAACCGCCAAATGTTATTTAACGAAGTCTAAATGTTCGGCAACAACGGAAGTGCGAGCAAGTCGAAATGACAAAGAAAATACAAGACAACATAAATGAAGATCAGAATCCTACAACCGCTTTCATGCATGTAAAACTGCAAAAGATCGTTAAGAACGATTGCTAAGAGTAAATTCACTTGATGAAAACAGAAATTTAATTTGATAACGTCAACGAGGTAGAACACAAAGACCCCATTCAATATATATTATATCAGTTTTTAATCGTATAATAAACACGAATCAAAAGGGGAAAATATCTTACTGTCACGCATACCATTAATTAATGCGAACAGACAGATGTACCGTTGAAATATAAAAGATTGCATGTCTGCATTCGACCCGCATTTTCGCTTCAAATTTACGAATTAAATTTTGAAAACTCAGATTTCTCACATGGACAATTGTTAATAGACTGTTCATCCGTTTCGAAACCATCAACGACATTAGTATGCGCCAGCTATTGTACACCAAATTTGCATTAATTTATTGGT
>KK351065.1:1232257-1269406 GCA_000671755.1 Glossina brevipalpis | reverse complement strand
AATCTGACACTCGTCCTTGTATTCTTTCAGAAGAACACGATTCTTCTCCATATACAGACTTTAAAACTTCGTCACCATTTTGAATATAGGTCACGCAATCAGGACACATAAAGTGCAGAAAAGACTTGCCATCAATACAATTCAATCTAGCTTCATCGAGCCCGCAGCAGCTGCTCGAAGTGTGATAATTTTTACCACAAACTCCTTCACATCCGATTCCATTTCCGCCACGTATATTCCGGTGGCACTTAGCACACTCAGTCATGGGTCAAACTAATTAATTGAGGCCCTCAGGGCCCAAGCATGTATTTACTTTTTCTAAAGCTAAATGATATTAATTTTTTTTTATTTTTTCTTTTAGGAAGAGAAAAACGATAACCCATACACTTACACGCATCCTGTTTCTGATAAAACTGCGTACTACTTCTTCATGCCATTATAAGCATCTACGTTAACTGAAGGTAAGTAAATTTCGTTAAATTAAACTTTGCTTTTATACTACCGAAAGGATTAACCCTATCCAGTACGTGCGCTTGAGCAGCATACAAATAGAAGTGAATTTAATTTTGATCATCAATGATCATCTATAAGCCTTCTTCTTAGTAGTAACATAATCTATGCAATATCTTTGGCAAATATTTTAAAGGGAAGAATTGACTCTGAAACTAAGTAACGCGCATTTCGAACCAATAATTTGAAGTGAAGATAAAAAGTAGAAGAGTAGCAAAGTGGAAGGTTAGAAGAGTAGAAAAGAGGAAGAACAGAAGAGCAGGAAATAAAAAGAGTAGAGAAGTAGAAAAATGGAAGACTAGAAGAGTAGAAAAGTAAAAGAGTAGAAAAGTGGAAGAGTAGAAGAGTTAAGGAGGAGAAGAGTAAAAGAACACAAGACTTGAGGACCTATAAGATCAAAAGACTAGAAGACTGCAAGGTCATAAGGCTAGAAGATTACAAGAACAGAAGAATGGAAGAGTAGAAGAATAGAAGAGTAAAAGAGTGAAAGACTAAAAGAGTAGAAGATGATAAAAGTAGAAGAGTAGAAGATCAGAAAATTAGACGAACAGAACGGCGGAAGAGTAGAGTAGTAGTAGTAGTAGAGGAGTGGAAGACTAGAAGAGTAGAAGAGTAAAAGACTAGAATAGCAGCAGAGTCGACGAGTAGCACAGTAGAAAAAGAGAAGACTAGAAGAACAGAAAGGTGGAAGAGCAGCAGAGTGGAAAAGTGGAAGAACAGAAGAGAAGAAGAGTAAAAGAGCAGCATGGTATAAGGGCAGCAGAGTCGAAGGGCAGCAGAGGAGAAAGGCAACATTTGATTTAGTTTTTCATTTATGTTTGCGTTTTCGATTTTTGTTTAGCTTTTGTGGTCCATTTTGTGTATTTTTCCATGCCGCTCTATTGTCAGTTATCTTAGCAAAGACACGTACATACTGTGAAGCTGGCCCACATTTTAGCGAAGGCAAAAAAGTGGGCCAGGCAGGTGTGGGCTAAGTTCAAAGCAGTATTAATTTAATGCAATATTTCTATTATGTTTCTCCGGTTTTTTTAAGGTACTCTGAAACGAAGTCGGGTGTCAATTGATAATATATATATGCATATATATGCATACCCAGGGCTATCAAGAATATCATAAAATTATTTTTTCTTTTAGTTTTTAATTACCTTTAACGGTTAATCTAGACTTGAGTTTTTAGTCGATTCTACATCTGCATGAGTTAAAAAACATATTACGAATTTAAATTAACATAAATTAAAAAAAAAAAATTAATATATGCACCTACATTACGAAATATCCGATTCTCATATTTATACGTTAATATCTTTCGGTCTCCCTCTCCAAACACCTGGAGATTGCAATTAATTTTACCACTTCTGCTTATTTAGTTTGCGCAACTTACTCACTTACAAGTTATTCATTTTGCTAATTATTTCTACATTTACGGACTCCGATGATATGAACAGACGCATATGGTCTAGTTACGCGGCGCCTCACACACTCATCATCATATTTTGTAAATATCTTTACATACATATGAATAATAAATAAATAAATGAATATCTTTCAGTTTTAAATTAATGGATATCGTTTTTTTTTTATGGCATTCTGAGTCGACTCGGCCGACTAAAACACAACTTGTTTTTTTTTTTTTTTAATGTCCATTAGTCACATTTTATGGGAACGTAAATAACATAATTTTAGTCTTTAAATTGAACAATTTTATACTCAAAATCCTTGTGTGATATTCGCCGAAAGGGTACTTTTAAATTTACGACGACATAAAATTAAACAATGTAAAGTTCAATGTTCAAGTTTTCATAGATATGTGTTACAATTAGGTTCAAAACTACTACAGTGTGAAGTTATATGTTTAGAGCTTTATATTCGCCTGCTATCTTTGCAAGTAAGCTAATGTGTACATTGCAATGTACAAAGGTATACAAAAAGTAACTGTAGTTTGTAATTATATGCAAATATGAGAGTTTAACATCCCTGTTACTACCGGATTTTTTATAAAAAAATTTCCAATACTATGTTTTGGTTGTGTTATATATGAAATACTTCGTAAGAAACAACTGAAAAAATTGGAAGAAGACGTTGTTGATATTCGTAATCATAAAAGTTTTTTAAGAAATAAACTTAAAAGTCAACATTTTCTGCTTTCCATCCTCTCACTATTTTAGTATTCAATAAACTTAGGAAGAAGTACTTACATAGCAAAACGACGAAAACTTTAAAAACTTTTACGTCTAATACACACACACATTCATAACAAGACCCCGAACGCGAGAAAAGAAATCATGTAGTTGAGTCTCACTTAAAGCATTGAAAACATTAGTTGCGTTTGCAGCACCTTGTGACCCATAGCGTATTTGGTAGAGTGTACTTGCATTCCTTTTGGAATTAGCTAAAATATTTGTTACCCGATGCTTTCAGTAATGAACTTATTACGTAAATTTTCAGACAGACTAAAAATCGGAAGTATACAAATTTACAAAGTACGAAAATACGCCTTAGAAAAGGTATAATTTATTAGTATTTTCAATCAGTGTGAAGTTGTAAGTTAGTTTAATATTATTTATTCGGCTGTTCACGGTGAACAAAGCCTTTATAAGGACGTGAAAAAGACGGCAGTTGAATTGCTCTAATACTTTTTGGTTGAAAACCCAGTAATATATTTGATCGTATATTCTAAATCAGATCGCGAATTTTTGTAAGTAAGAACTAAATTTCTACAATTTTTAAAAAAATTAATTTCCTGATAGCTAATTTATGGTTCTCGTAGACCTCATTCTAATATCACTAGATTTCAAAAACTTCATCCCTGCGGTTTTGTAAATAGTTGTGCCGATATTTAAGGAAAAAATAAAGCAGAATGAAGAAATAGGTACACTTGAAAGCTTATTATAAAGCGAATGGAAAAACAAACCCAGCAGTATTTTGCAGGATATACTTTATATTATTTAAAAAAAATAGTACACGGTCATAAATATTTAATATTCATGACCGGAGAGGTTTAACATCCGACAGTTTGTCCGAAAAATCATATAGAAAATCTCATGACCCGAAACAATTCGAGGCCAGATAGCATCTCTGTTCTTAAGAAGTATGCTACTATATTCGAAACCCCATTGCCCAAGCTATTCACTAGGTGCTATCATGCGGGCAGAGTGGCTCCACGAAGCCTAGAAGTTATCGCCAAATTGTTATGTGCAACTTCTACCGAAAGGGATATCTAGAATCCAGTGATCTAATTAACTATGGACAATATTGTTTTGATAAGCTACCTTATAGAAAAAAGGAACCGACCTATTTGTCCATTTGTTGAAAGTAAAGTCATTGCAGCGGATGTTTCGTAGGTATTCGGCACAATATACTCTTGCCTCTGATTACATTTGGTGTTAGGCAATGTCACTCGATTCATATCAAAATTCTGGAATAAGCTATCGATAAGAGTCGTAATAAAGAGATTTATCTGAAATGGATTTCCCATAAAAGTGGCAGTACCACAAGGCTACGATTTTTCGCTCTCTCTTTTCCTGCCGGTTACTAACCAGCTTGTAAGCCACAAAAGTCGGCTGCGAAGTTTATGGTGTACGTATTCCAGGATGCGCATGGTAGAATATTCGACAAACTGGCAAAAAAAATTTGTGATCCTACGAACTAATTGCGTGATATCTTAGATATGGAATGTAGATGGCCTTAGTCGACAATGCTGTTCCTATCAAAACGCGTCATCAGCGCTGTTTTCTTTCTTTGATATCTGTTAAAGATTTTTAAGTCGTACCTATCGTTACTAGAGCGAACAATGGCGGAAACATTCACAGGTAAACTAAGACTTACCGTCCATTAGTCACCAGAGTGCGTTGTTTTGGTACGAAGAGAAACTTCTATCTGATGGGAAGAATTACAAGGTCATGTGATGTATTCAAACAATTTAACATACAAAGTATTTTATTTATTTGTTATTAAATAATTTAATATTTTCAGTTGAACATAGTTTTTTCTTTTTTTTCACTTTATTTTTCAATACATTTTTAATTATATGAACGTAAGCATTTGCCATAAGAACAACTGTAAATTTTTAATATATAAGTACAGTGTGTGCGTATTGTAGCGCGTAACCACCAACATGTAAAGTAAACAAAAAAAGAAGAAAAAAGAATAGTAAGGAATGCTAAATCTTGACCGAGATAGTAAGCTCACGTTTAGCGTGAAATTATGTAGCGCACAGGACAACTATTATTACGATAAATGATTCTTTTAACAAAATAACTCAAGCATTGCTCTGAAAAATGTTGAGCTTGCTTCTGCTTTTCAATGCGTCAGGAATTGTGCGAGATTGTTGTTGTTGTATGAAATTTACAAAAATTTACATCAAATACATCATCTTGAAATCATTTACATTTCTCGTTGTTCGCGAACATTATCGAAAAATATGCATTGAATGCGCAATTATGCAAATAATGAAATTTTTTGTTGTGGAAACTTTCTTTGAAATTGTTGCATAAAATGCGCCATTTTGCAATTGGCTTCACTTATCGTTTGTATAAACTTTATCAATCATCTAAATTGATTATTGTGTAAACTTTAACATATTCTAAATTTGCTGTTTTGAGTAGACAGCATGCCTTGTTCCGACCTCTGTCAGTGGCATTGGAGGGGTTCTTAAACACTGTCTTGAGGGATGGACTGTCCGTTCAAAGATAATTTGTATGATACAGTTTATGACTACTTAGTCAGTACAGTTGTTTCGTGAACGACGATGTAGATGATAGTCTATCGCCTATTAGCCCACCCAACCTAAAGATTTTACAGTGAAAATCTCTCTAGGCTAGCTACTAATTGTCATGCCTAATGTTCTATTCTTAGCTAAACATTATCAAAAGAGAGAACGCATGGGAATTTTCCTTGTATTTGACATGAAGAAAAAAAATTTTTGCTCTTTTTAATATTTATTTAATATTAAAGGATCAATAATTAAAATTATAAATAAAAATAGAAAGAATTAAAGAATATTGGAGCAACAACTAGAATAAATACAATTATGGTCTACCTATAATTCAACTATTTTACAATTACATTATGTATTAATAATTAATAAAAAAATAATTATGATAATTATAATTATAATCCAATAACATCTTCGGTAATCGCTAATGCGCTAATGATCAACTTCACAACTCTTCTCGGGTACTTTGTAAGATGTTTAATAATTATGCTCATTTGATCGATCCGGTTATAGTATAAAGAGGACTGTCCTTCGGGCAAACTTATAATTCTAGAAAGTCATTTATTCACATTCACTTCATCATTTCTAGATTTTTAATTGTTCTCTCTCCAATATTATACTATTACTAATATTTATTATTATATATATATATATATTATTATTATTAAGAAGTTATTGCTAAAGTTTTTTTTTGTTTGTTTTTTGCATCAGTTTATGTTGATTCATATATGTTATGCATTAAGTACTTAACTGTAGCAAATAATCTTAAATAATTAAATAAATAAATCAAATATGATAAGCTTAATTTCCAAGTTTTTTTAGTAGTAAAAATATTAAGAAGATCTCCGGGCATCAGTAGCAGCAAATTTACAATGTAACACAGAGCATTTGATGATATAAAGGTTCTTCATAACTTTATTTGTTGCGCACTCTCTCTATTTTTATCCTACGGTAGAGTCCAAATTTACGAAGAGACAAATGTATTGATATTAACTTCACTTGCTTGTCACTGTGCAGCATCCTGTACCTTGGATATCTTAATAATGATGTCATTGCATCTAGCAAATGCTTGTAAACCTTGTATGCAACATATTTTTCACAAATGTATATAAATTTTAAAAAGTTTGTTGATTTTTTCTTTTAATACAATAAAGTACAAGTGATCTTCAAAAAAAAAAAAAAAAACTTTCTGGGATTAAATAGTTTAATAATTTGCACTCATTTCTTTAACATCGGAAAATGATTCTTTAATTTATACGTATACATGTACGTGTATATGTACAGTAAAGTAAACTCCACTCTTTACGAACATTTTTGTTTTTCTTCTTTTAACAATAAAACATGATTTAATTCTAAAAACTACAGTTCACATTAAATATATGTTTGTTTTTCTTAGGAAATTATAAACGACTTCAATAAAAAAAAAAAAAAAGAAGAATTTGTAAGGAAACACAACCTTCCTTACTAGTTACCTATGTTACACTGACCACACACCCAAGTTCCCTAATCTATAACTCCTTGTAGTATATATTTATGCCACATGTACAACGCTCATATATAGACACACAGAAACACGTATAACTAGTTAACATTCAATAGTTCATCAAGTACACACAACATTTATAATACACACATACACAAACACGCAAACAAGTATAACCAGTTGTATCAAGCGCATACAAACACGTATAATGCCAATACCACAAGCTCATACAAACATGTGTAATACACATATACATACACGCATGGGTATAACTACGTCACGGAAAGTTTTTAAATTTATGCTCAGTTAAGATTGCACTGTAACATGCAATATATTAAGTCGACACAAACATGTGTATCACGCATATATACGCGTACAAGTCTAACTAATCATTACGTCATGGAAACTATCGTATTCGTGCATAGCAACATAAGGTCTCTAGCGTTAAGACATTGTAAATACATTCAAATGACTTCGTGTGCGTAATGGAAAGCAATCAACCACTCGTTTTATTTTTCGCATAAGAGAAACCACTCAAAAGCCACTTTTATGTATCTCGTGCACTAAAACGTGTACATTACGGTAATGGTGTGTGTGGCGAGTCTCAGCTATAAAAGCGGTAGTCAAGGACCAGAATTCTTTTAGTTTATCGGCAGCAGCCAGCCGAACAGGTAAGTGTTTGACGTTACTTTTTCCTTCCGTTCCCTCTTCCTATCTTTGGTGCAGTATTAGAACGGTCGATATATGCTAGTGAGTTGCCGCTTGTATCGTACTGTTCTCCGGCCTGCTTCTTTGTCCTTTGTGTAGTACGTCAACGGTCGATGTATGCCAGGGAATTGCTGCTCGTATTGAACTATTCTCCGGTCTACACAAGGACTCTCCCATATCCCCCTTTAAAACGGACAGACGGACAAAAAGTCGTTTGGTTGGTTGCTGAGGTATCCACGTTCTTACTCTAGATAGCCGGCGATAAATGCCGTAGATCATTCAGTCATTCGGTCACCATAACCCGTTGAGAAAGTTATCGGTAATATTGGACTTGAAACCTCGGAAGTGCTTCAACGAGATCGCTATTCGCCTGTGCTAATTTTTTTCTTTTCCCCGTTAAAGTTTACTCTTTTCCTTTTCCTTTTCGAAGGTTTTCCTTTATAAAGATCTCTTACATATACAGGCATACATATAGATAATAAATAAATAAATAGATAAACATAAATAGAAATAAATATTGAATAAACTGTTTCTCTCTCGTTTTACTGTTTCAGTTCAACCATAAATTTCTGAAACGTGTTCGGTTTGGCTTACTCACATTAATTCTCATTTTATTCAAGATTTATTGTATACATGTTATGTATCGACTATAATGTATATCTTTAATGTATTCTTTAATAGATATTAAGTGCTAATTACTAGCTATTTGTAAATTTATATTGCACACACTTAATTTTAAGATATAAAACGAATTAATAAAGGAAAGAAATTTCGCTGAATTGCAATACAAAATTTCAATTTTTTCTTTTTAACTTTGAGGTCTTCCATTTTCGTCTTCAATAATCTGAATCTTTTATCCTCCAACGAATTTTATTCTAATTTGTTTTGTGCCGTTAAAATTTTCAATTCATCTAGCAAATTGTTCATTTTTCGACGAATTTTCGCGTTTTTTGAACACTTACCTCTATTTTCTTTTGAATCAGTCCAACATTAAAGAGGCAATATAAGCAACGCCCACGTTGCTTGTAACAATTATTTCCTGAAGATTTGGGGATCTTCTTCGGTAGCTCCAGACAAACTTTAAAGTTATTACTGATTTTATCGATGTTGTTTAAAGTTTTAATTACATTGAAGCTTGTTCATAGACGTTATCATAATAGCTTTAAAGAATAGAATTTTTTTGACATGAAAAAACAAATGAAGACTTGGCGTTTCTGTAGTTAGCGACTTTACTGAACTTAATCCATTCATTGATGCCCGGATATAAGCAAGTCCCTTTGCTTTGAGTTCCAAGCGGTGAACTTAAGAAACATTACTCTATAATATAGCGTATTATTACTTTTATCATTATTTCGTCTAGCATTAATATTCACTTTTAGTTTCAGTGAAGATTTAAAAATCCCAGTAAAAATTTATTTAATTAATGTGTCAGCATCAATTATTTATATTCAAAATTGACTAATGTGTATTAATGCGTAGTAACGATTAAAGATAGTGAAGACTCAGAAAAACAGCGTAACAATTTCAACTTCGACTATTGTCTTCGATTACTGACTGCGAAGAAACCACAACGAAAATGCTTAAAAATATAGAAAGAAACAAATTAACTAAAAATATGCGCGTCACCAAAACATGGTTAAGAAAAAAATTCTTTTCTATTCTCAAACATAATTGGATTTTCTTTCACATCGCTACTGTGTACCACACTTGTACTTCATTTTCATTAACAAATGCATCATAATTTTAATATGAATATTTAACTAACACGTATGTTTAAACTTTGTCGATATTTTGTAGCTTCGCTAATATAGCGAAACTTAAGCTTATTGTAATGAATTTAACATTTTTGTGTGACCACAGCAAAAAATACTTAATGTTCGTGCTTTAAAGGTTACACAGCTGAGTTGAGCTAAGAAATGTGTCAAAGACTTAGTTACCTTTGGTGCTGTTAGTTAGCAACCATTTAATAGCTTGCTGTTTCATTCTTTTAGTTGTATGGACAAAAATTCTGTTAGAGTTTTCTTGATATGACGACACACAGTATCAAACGTTTACAAAGAGGAAGCATGGACAATTCGGTGCTTCGAAGTTATTGTTTGGTTTGGTATATATATATATATATATATACGAAACAAAATCTAAAAACTAAGTAGCAAATATGTTTTTTTCTTCTTTCATTTTATGCTGGACATTCTTAAATTCTATCTTGGCCAAATGCTTCAATAAATTTCAGAAATAATTTTCTATAAATGGGAGAGAAATATGGGTGGAGAAATTTTTTACAATTAAAAAACTTGTACTAATAATATAATTTATATTTATTTAATTTAACATATTCGTACATATTTGTTTTGACTCGTTTCTCTATACAACTGCTCTCCCGTAAAAGAAGGAAACGAAAAAAAAATAAATAACTTAATAGTTTTCCATTGTTGTAGGGAAATCGGTCATTGCTCTTTTTACAGGTGCAATGGCAAAAACATACCGACAGACCCACTACACTAAATACGCGGGCGTCGTATATTTAATCGTAGATAAAAAATGATTAGTTTTAGTTTAGTTTGAATTGTGTATTATTTTATTCTTTAATAGAAAGTTTGCCGAATTTATTTTGCAAGTTAAATTATCCTTCTTGTATATGAAGCCGATCAAGACAAAAAAATAATTATATTTACACCAATGCAATAAAGGAAATTTATAGGAGAAATCTTCTTTACAATTTTCTTTGCCAAAATCTGAATATTGAAAATTTGAAATTACAGTTATAATATACATACATTTCTTTCCAAGAAAACAGTCAAAAATCGAAATTATTTTTAAACATGTTTTCTCGCGAAATTATTGGTAACATCTAGGTCGTTGCAATATTCAAAGTTAGCTAACCGTTGGTTTTTATTCCCGCTTGTTATTTTTCATCTCTTTATGCACATACAGTACATAACATTGGCATTTTCCAATAACTTTTACTGTTTGTTATTGTTATTTGTTTTACTTGTAAGAATTATGTAAAAACTACGTTTAGAATAAAGAAAAAATATGATCATCAAGTTTGAAACAAGATAGTCATTAGTATTAAAACGCTCTATGTATTCAATTTTATATACACATGTATATGGTGGAATACTAAAAAAAAAAACAAAAAATTACAGTTTCTATACCCTCTGTGTTTTGCTAGGCATGTAAAAGCAAATGTAAAAATGTAAATATACATAAAGTTTCTCCATAATTTTAAATAAATAACCTTACATAGTGTATATATACGTGGCAGAAAGCAATGCATGTGTATGTAGAGATTTAACACATCTAAGGAGAAAAATGATGTGCAGTCTGTCAATGAAGTAAGATATCAAGAAATGGTTAACGTACTAACCATCAAAATCTAAAGAGTTACATTTTTTATTCCACTATAAAGACATAAAGTAACAGTAGAACAATCTTTAAGTTGTAAATAAGAAAGAAAAAAATAATGTTGGATAAGAACATATGAGAACAGGGAAAAATAAAGGAATCAATTTTCAAAAACGTTTTTAATAAATATTTTCCTCTAAATGAGAAAGGTGACGAGGACAATGCAAGTCGAAGAAAAGTGAGTTCTTTTTCTCGACAAATAAAAAATAATAAAAAGTAACGACAGTCGGTATAAGGAGCCCTTACGTAATAAAGGTTAATGCGAAGACGTGATCTTAAACATAATTATATATATTTGTAATGGTTTAGATCTAGGCTTTGATGGTGTTCCTGGTATATTTTTTGATTTTTCAAGGGCTTTCGGTCTTATAGATCATTACATATTGCTGTAGGAATCGTTTGTGTGTGTTGTAGAAGCAAAAGAACTATTGCTATTCAAAAATTATTTCATCAACGAGAAACAATACGACGAACTCATAAATAAAAGCATAAGCTATATGGGCTCGTGGGAATTGAGGAGTACCAGAAGGAAATGTATCAGATCCCCTATTCTTCTCAATATATTTAAATGATATAAAAGCCTTGAGAGAGATCTAACTGTTCAAATTTTTCTCTTTACTGACGACGTGTGCTTATTTTGCGCTTTCAGCATTAGGAACTTATGTTGACTGAAATTCATATTTAATATTAAATTAATATTTATTAAAAGATAAAAGAAAGATTTTAGATTAGCACTAAAGTTTAAATGAAGTTTTGATTGCGTGCTGAAAGAAAAATTGAATTAATATAGGGAGAAATCATGATAATCTATGGCGTATGCATATGCGAATGCTTTCTATTAGGTTTTTGTGTAAGCGTAGCTAACATTTCTAAAACTAAATATATTTTTTTGCTTTCAGTACGTAAGCGTAAAAGCATTATGAATTCATTTTATAAATATTATATTATTTGAAAAGTAATCTCTCTCTCTCTCTCTCTTTCTCTCTCTCTACATATATAAAATTCACAAAGAATTACTATCAGTGACTAACTAATGTTCTCTCATATACTAGTACAACGCATGCGCATAACATGTTTGTATTTTTGATACCATTTATCCAATTCATTTAATCGGTGGCATATATACATACAAACTGCGTAGCGAACTTTAATGTGTTGTTTACATTGATTACATTACACTGATTTTATGCATAAAGTATGTGGCGTATGAGTTACTTTTTTAATATTACAAAGAGTTTACAACTGGAAAAATATATGTGTGTAGGTGATTTTTATAAATAAATGTATTAAATACTTTGAGGATTAATACAAATATAAACACGGATTTCTATTACTATTGCTGCATGGATTTCGGCTGTACTAGAATGCTCCAATGTGTCATGAGTTGTTCTACAGTTGTATTACATTATTTTTGATATACAAATAGTTATGAGTTTTACGTTATCTATTGAATTGGTTTACAATTCCATACATAAATAATCAGGTACATATATTATTCAAATAACTACTGCATTTGAAAGGAAGGCTTTACGAAATTTAAAACATATACTGTGTGCGCGCTTCAGTGCAATATTTTTGGTTCAACATTGATCAGGATTGGTTACTAATCCGTATGAGTTGATGTTGTTATATGTTGCTTAAACTTAGTTCCGAGGAAAAAAACTCAGTATAAAAATTTTCATATAAATCAAATACATTCATATATGTATACAATATATATATATATATAGGCGTGTGAGAGAGAGAGTTTTTTATACCCACCACCGAAGTTGAAGGGTATACGGTTAACCCTCCTATAACGCGGTACTTCTATAACGCTGTTTCGCTACAACGCGGTGCGCAAAATGCGGAAAATTTCCTATAACGCGGTACTCCTACAACACGATTTTCAAGAATTTTTTTAAAAAATATTCTAAAAAACTTTAATTTTGCATTATATGTTTATTTAAAAAATTGTGGGATCTAGCCTCTTTGACTTTTACATTACATATTTGAATTTTAAAAGAAAGATCGCCTATCTGCATGTGTATTGCCTCTTTATAGCATGGCTAGAATTTAATCGACGGCAAAGTTACAACGCAATTTTTTTCAAACATTTACACACACATTCTTTCATCATTCACTGCTGAAACGGATCATTCTGATGGTGGATCAAGCTCGGAATTTGAATTAGGATAAATATGAGCAAAACGTTTAAAACACTCAAATTATAAAAAGTGATGTAGAGGAAGGAGATTTGTAGAAGCTTGTGATTTGAATTTTCGTTTAATTTAATGTTAAGTAGAGTTCAAATTGCGTTTTTATTTGTTTTTCCAGATTTTATTTTATTTTGCGCTGCTTAAATAAATGAATTGATAGTAAATGAATTAATTTATGCTATGATGAAATGGATAAATAGAAAAATATCTCAAATAAAAACTATTTTTTTTCGACTAGGAACGTATCCCCCCTTTTTGCACTGGATTTAAGTCTCCTACAACGCGATTTCCTATAACGCGGAATTTTTCAGGAACCTATTGACCGCGTTGTAGGAGGGTTACCTGTATTTTATTTTGTCATTTGGTTTGTAACTACAAAAAGAAACCTTCGGAGATCGCATAAAGTGTATATATTCTTGATCAGCATTAAGTCTAGAATCGATTTAAGCATGTTCTTCTGTCGGTCTGTGTAATGTCTGTGTTAAACATTCTCCTAGCCGCAAAAATGAAGATATCGGCTCCAAATTTGACAGAAACATTGGGAGTTCTTTTACTGCCACGCTCATCTATTACAATTTATGTTTTCCCTCTTTGTTTAAGGTAAATATGGTGGGTATATAAGATTCGAAATTGTCGAATATAATTTTCTTATTTGTTTTTTATTTATTTACTCACATCTCTTCTTGGATCTATATGTTTAATTAATGAAACTCTTTTCCTTTATCAAATTTTATGTGCTTCTTCTTTCCTTTTTATTGCTTCTCGTTCGTATATAAAAAGTACCTTTTAACATACATTAACATACATTACTTTTAAAAGCAAAATTTGTTATATAATTTCACCTAAAACTCCTTTTAGGCTAAATGGATAATCTAATTCTAATGTTGACGTAGTGATATAAGCAATGGTTACTAACCATCAAGGTACATTCAAAATTAGCTCGAATTTTTAACGCCACTGTGCTAGCTGACGTTGTAGGTTTTACTGATAAAAACATCCAAATTTGTTCTAATAAATTATGTTCACAAAAGGCTGACATCATTGCGTTTGAAAGCAATTGTTGGTTAATAATAACGAATTTCACAAAACTCTTGCTGACTTACTTATTTCATATTTAATCACTTACGAAAAATTTAGTGACCATATTGTTGAGTTCATCTCAAGTTTGCTTACGTGAGATTCATAATGTAAATTTGCAAATCTTTTACATTTCGTTTATTTCAATTTTCTTTCTTTGGCATAACCTAACGAAAACAGCTAATATCAAATCAAACACAATTGTACAATACGAATCACAAGTTAAGATCATTACGTTTATTATTAATAATTCTAGCAGACTGATTTAATACACGTATATATATAAAATTGAAATTTCTAGTTATGCATCTTCTTTTATTAGCTGTTTATAAAGCCACAATCAGGTTTTCCAATAGTTGCATCAAACTATGATTATTTTTTGGGTAACCCTCATCAATCGGTGTGTTTTAATTCCAGTATTATTTTAGTAGCTGATTAATTAATTATGATATATCCATATGTTGCTCATCACATCGATAATCTTCTTTTACTTTTTTAGCCAATAGATCCCTTAAGGCGCTGTATTTATTTTTTAAAAATCTTTTCTTTGTTTGCACTATTTGACACATTTTATTTTATTTATTACATATTACGTATGTGTGTTTTTATGATTTGGTTAAATGTACGGGTTTTATTCGTTATTGCGAATATATAATGAAGCAAAAAAAAAAAATGTTAATCTACACTTCTATTCAACCACAATTTTTTCTCTTGCAAATATATCTTGTAACGTGGGGTTTGAATTGTGCTCCCAGACTAGCTCAACTGATATTTACAATAAATAAAAGCGAGTAATAAAAAGGAAACAATATAAAAAAAAAAATAACGAGAAATTTACTATAAAAGTGCGTTAATACGCAGATGTTCCTGCGTTTTAAAACAGGAGTCTTTTTAAGTTCATACCCTGTGCGTATGTCCCTCTGTCAACAGTTCAGTCCGTCCTCGCGTCATGCTACCATCTCTTCATACACGCAAAGCCAAATAGCAGTAATTTTTTTTACTTATATTCAACATTCCTTACTTTAACTCGGAATAAGATTGAAAAAGACAAGCAATCTGCTACAACTATATAAGAGCGCCGTAGATGTCCTTAACCAGGCAGATTGTTCCATTGCTCAATCCAGATTGATTGATAAATGAAAAACTATTTTTGTTCATCTTTTAGTTTATTAGCAAAAGTACATATTTTATTGTCTTTACTTTAAATTTGATCAATTAAAAATATTTTTGATATTCTCGTATATAAAGGGCATTAAATATCATAATTATCGTTAAACAGTTAATCAAAAATAATATATTAGAGTAGGTTTTTAAAGATTCTTTTCTTTTATGACATCTCTTAATACGTATACATTGCCATTACGTTATAGAGAGAATCGCTTGTATATGTGTGCACTGTTAGCAATAGTTTTTACGCATAAACGAAATATTTAGCGAAGCACTCATGAATTCTCTTTGCTCTAAACTGTGGTTTTTTGTTTGATTCAAGAAAATGTTTGTTTCTTTTCAAAACATTTGAGTCTTTTAAATGCCATTGTGAAAGCAGATCTTCATCCAGCTTCGCATTGTTCGATATTCTCCACTGCTTTCTATCATCACTTATAACAGACTGATTGACTGCTTCCGAAACAATAGCTATTAAGCGAAAACACACCCTTATTTTTACACTGACACACTCTCTCGTTTGGACTCTTTTACTCAGGCAAACGAACATTTTCTTTCTCTCTTTATATTTCTCTCTCTTATGAACAGTAAAAAAAAGATAACTAAGCAGAGAATAGGTTTAGCGCGGTTTTCCACTATCATAACTAATTGCGTATCTTGTCTTTTTTTGTATTTTCTTTAAACGATGCTTAACCGGATGCTTACCTTGACTATCGCTCTAATTGCATATGTATTACAATCTCAAAGTGTAAAAAACGTAAAAGATGAAACTCGAAAAATCCTTTCACGCTCTACAGCATCCAGTAAAGGTAACCAATCTTCAACATGGGCTAGAAACTTCTACCGCCTGTTGTTTATCCTCCAGAACTTGCCCCATCCTAACACTGCATCCTACATCCTAATTGTTCAGATCAATTCAGTATTATTTACTGACAAAAAGTTGAAAATGTGCAAAATGGTTCGATAATTACTTCGCTTCGAAATAGTATACCGCAAGCACAGTGTACCGCAAGCGATAAACTACCCGATAAGAGGATAGCGATGGTGAATATTTCTATTATTAATCTTTGCAATAAACAGTTTTAAATAAACTTGAATTATTTATTTCCAGTCTAGGGTAGAAATAAATGCATTAAATTATACAATAAAATAATTACACTGACCTACAATAATAAAACAGAACAAGCGTAGGCAAAATATATAATACTTAGTCTTTAATTCAGGAGCAACCCAAACAACCTAATAAGTGACCCAGTTAAAAATAATAATTTAATATTTATTATAAAAATCCCTTGATACACTGCAGGAATCAAATTCCATTTTTGAGAAATGCGACCTTTTCTTCTTTGTATAGAATTAGGTCAAGTGCATTATTTACGTTTTTTTTTTTTTTTTGCTTGGAAGAGCATTGCATGTAAGATTATAGAACGTAACAAAACTGGTTTACAAGTTGGATTTATTTCAATAAACTTTATCATTATTCTACCTATAACTTGTGCGTGCAAACGCTCTTTTATTAATTAGTTACATTTGTGTGTGTAACTGAGAGAATTGCTCCGACGCGTTTCATGACATCAAAATACTTTTTATACTTTCAAAACTAGTTATAATAGACTACACCTAATACCTTACAAACGCAACGTAGTACTTTTGACGTATTAGTAATGAGTCAAATTGTCTACACCACTGAAGCTCGTACACTTTAAAAGGTCAACATTATTGTACATTCAACACACACAAGCATACTATAATATCATTCATCCTCTTACAATTAATATAGGATAACAGTAATTCATGGCGATGGTTTACGCTATACGTGTTGTGATTTATTGTTACTGCTGTTGTTTTTATTGTTGCTGCCTATGTTTTCGCTATTGACTATAGTATTAGTTTCTGCCGTTATGTTTATGTTCTCTTATTGCTTTTGCAATTGTTATTAATTTATTATTTTGTTTGTATTGTTTTTTATATTCTTCTTAAAAAATGCTACCAATTTTCCGTTATAATTACAATTGTCGATTATCGTTCTTCATAACAAACAAAAGGTGGAAATAGTTGAGGATACAGTTCAATTTTCATTTATTTCAGAATGAAGTGAATATTTCAAATACGTATACAAACCAAAACAAATAAAAGCTTCAGAACACTTAAAGAATACGATTGAAACACTATATAGTTGTGAAAATTCTTATGTAAGATCAAGAAAAAATTATAGAGCGGAGTTTTAGTTGTGGTTCTTGAACATCGGAAGGGCGGTAAATAAAACGCTTATAGTTACAAGAAATATATAATTTATTCCTAAAATTTCCCTACCTGTTTTATTGATGTCTATGATCAATTTTGCAACAAGCCGTACTTGTGTTCCTATCCTACTGCGGTCCTTTTCGGTGTCCTTCGCGTTTTATTTTTCATATTCTTATTCCCTAAATGTGTATATATTCCGTTCGTTAAATGTCTGCTAGATCTCTCATGTTTTTCTTACTAATTACAAAAAGACTGAAAGACTTCACGTTATGGATTAGTGTGCATTACTTAAGGATATTAGTATTTTGAATAGAAAGAAAGGAATATATGTATATAGCATGATATATTTAACTTTGCTAAGACGACTAAACTAACCTCTTTCCCTTTTTTTCTTAAAAACAGAGAATTTCGTCTTCAAAAAATCGAACAGCTTTCTGATATGGATTCCTAATCGCATTAATCTTCCCAGCAATGACTCGGCAAAGATTATTGGTTTCCTTCATCTTCATTGCATGTTACCAATAATTTTAACTGCTCTGATGTGTATAAAATAGTCAACAATTATTATGGAACAAAACAGGACAATAAATCATAATAAACTCTCCATTAGCATTTGCCTAGAAAACTTCGCACATAGCGTTGAGCACAACTTTTGTATAATGGTAGAGTGATACGAATATGCACTACGTTGGGCGCAACTTTTGTATAACATAAAGGGTTTGAATTGGGTACAAATATGATTTTATCTTCATTTTCATTTTGGTTCCTTCGTATCGTAAAACAAAATTTTCCAGTTGCCCAAATGAAGGTCGGAGAGTCGCTTTCGGAAAGAGTTGTGAGCCATGGATGGCTAGTTTCATGCGCGTCTGATGGGTGGTTTCTAATTCCTACCTAGCGGACACTCTAAAGCAAATTGCTTAATATAAGAAAATGTTATATAAATGTACAAGAGAAACTAATAATATATTATATAATGATAGCACTAAGGATACAGGTAACACGTTATTAAATTGTACAAATAATGTGTTGACTGATGCTAACGATGAAGACTGCAATTATTGAAATGTTGAATATTCGCCTGCAAATTAGTCAAAACTCTGCCGCTGTGGTGATTTATAATGTTATGCTGTTGTTACTTTTCATCGTTCAATCGTTAATTTGATATTTGAGGTATACAGATATAAACGGATGATTTTGTTGAGAATTTAAAACAAAAACGGATAATTTCCATTTATTTAAATGCATCTAACTGGTTTTTAGGGATCGGTGTCTTGATGTATGTTTTGTAAACGTATGAATGTGCTCATGTTGAAGTTTATCCTGAACCGCATTAATAGTAGACATTTTTATCGCTTGTGCATGTTTTTACTGCGATAACTTGCACTATTTTCATTTTCCAATCAACGCATTTTAGTGAACCGTGCACGGAAATGAACAAACCGTTGCAAACTTTTTAGATTTTATTACAATCCTTTTTTTCCTCATCACATACATAAACATACATAAACACACTATTTTATTTTTAATTGTTAGAGTGCCTAGCCTCCTTTAAATAATTGTGTTTTTTTTTTTTAAAGTATTCCGTGTGTGTTACTACCTTAACCCTTAAGTGCTTACTGTTGGTGCGATTGTTTACATACCGGTTTTAGTTTTTTATTTTTTTATTCAAAAGCCTGAGTGTCTGTGTGTCCGAAAGGAGGTTGATAAGCAAGTGTAATAAATCACTTGTGAAAAAAATACCCTAACATTACTTTTAACGGGCAAATTATATATATATATATATATATTTTTGTGCCACTTGAATGTGGTGACTGATGACTGGTAAAGTTAATTGCTTTGCTTGAAGAGATATTTGTTCTATTTTTAAGTTTCCTACGAAGGAGTGATTTATATAAATGGAAAAACTTACTTCTAATCTATAATAGGGTAATCTACCAATATTTGATCTTGTATTCGAAAATTTTATTGAGAATATACCAGATTTTTTGCGAATTTAGTATGTTACCAAAAGTCTACACTATGCATTCGAGACATAATTAATGCATAACAACAAAATAATCTGCACGAAAGCTGCCACAGAATATATCTAATGGAAATTTCCTTTTTTAAATACAAAATGAAATAAAACACGACTGATCAAAGGTTTGACAAAGAATTCCGCGAAAGGCGCACAAGGCACATGGAAATTTCATTTACATATTCTGTGTATTATTTGTTTTCTTTCATTTTTCACAATATAAAAAGTATACCGTTATTCATATTATACCTAACTGTCTAACTTGTATTTGAGGATTAGTGTAGTAAAAACCCTTAATCGTCATTTGTTCTAATTATTGCTGTTAATTAATAGCTTCTGTCATGCTAATGCATATACATGCGTAAGCCATACTTATGCATCTGTGAGTGTTCGTGCGTAAGCATTGATCACACCTTTGTGCGTGTGTGTGTGCGCGCGCGTTGATAAATGTCACGCCATATATGCGTAAGCATCGATCACGTCATGTTTGCGCACTCGTGTGCACGAGCATTGGCAGATGTCGTAATTATGTACATCATTATAGCATAAGTAGTGTTTGTTATATATTACACAAAGCAGTACAGACAGAGAAAGATATAAAAAATCGACGCTAGTCGCGTGCAGCAGATGATGTGGTAAATCACTTTTTTTTTTTTTTTAGTATTTTGACTTTTTTGACAACCAACTATAATTTAATTGTGTTTAAGAGAATAAAAAAAAACTATAAAAGTCGGATTCCAGGTATATCAAAGGCAATGGTATGCGAACAGAAATCTCTAGAACTAAATGTGAAAGATAGCGAAAAATTAAACGAAAACGCCAGACCTTTGAAGGGACCATCAGAAATAAACGATTCATAAAGGACGCTGCTGGTCCAAAACAATCGAATTCTTGACCAAATTTAGGTTGGGCAAAAAAGCATACGTGGAAGCATGCTTCAGAAAGTGGCCGAGAAACTTGATGGGCAAGCGCATTTAAAACAATCCTCCTTTTCTGAACTTTTAAGTTTAAGACTAAAAATTATTGCGTAAATCTAACCGATTTGTTACAGTGGACCAGTAGATCCACTGGAAGTAAAACCATTGTGAGACAACAACATTAACGTTAAGCGCACTAAGCGTTGTGTTACGAAGATCTCCAAGAGCTTAGCTATCCCATTAAATTTTTCGAGTGTTCTACAATTTTCTATGGCATTCCTAAATGGGAACGATGGGATTACTTTTTCACATCTCTGGGATGATATCACTATCTAGTGATAGGTTAAATATATCAATCTGAGGACAAACAATACTCTCCTAAGAATTGAGTGTATGAGTGTAAGGGATGTAAGAATACTTTAATGGCACTAAGCCATCTCTCCGAGAGAACAATATTAGAGAAAATATTATACGTCTGAATAAAAGTGTTCTACTCTGACTTTGCAAATACGCTCTTACAATAAATTTGTTCAAAAAATATTGCAAATATATTAGCTACAACTAAAGAGTTCATCGCGTCGCTTAAGTCAAACTTAAATATGTCACGAGTTCCCCTTTAATTTTTCTCTTGGCATTCACGTTTGCATGAAAACTTTTCGGATTTCTTCTATTTTTGATAAGAAGTGTAGCATGTACTGCTCTCTCAAATACTACAAATTTATTTTCCCCAATAGTATAGAATAGTATAGAACTACTGATTGCAAATTTGTTAAAAAATATGCTTTTGTGATTCCTTATTTGCCTTAATTGCTTATTAAAGGGAATCGGACAATCGTTTCTACTTTCAACAATAACGTAGTGCACGAATTGCTTTGTTAAACGTAACATAAAGATTTGAAATACTGTTTCCAAGGAGACATTTGACATTTCCCTCTCGAAATAACGTCATAATTTGCTTTATTAAAAAGAACCCTTTCAGTCTTTATCACATTATTATGCAGGGAATTCGCCAAGATGTCTGCCCTAAGCATTACACATATAGCTGAATGATAACCGTTCTCAGGAGTGACTAAAGGAGTAGAACGAGTAATTGTTAATTGAGAATAATTGCAAAATTTTAGGTCCAACAAACTGTCTTGATAATAGTAGACTTTATTACCTTGACTGAGGCATAGCCTTAAACTGATACCTTAAAAAAAAAAGTCGTAATTAGCAGACGAATATAGCGAATCGTGCTGATCATGCTTATCTAATTCCCAGGAAACATTGGACAAATAAAATTTCCCGAATACAACTACGATATCTCTTGACTTAAGAAGTTTAGAAATTTATTGAAGTAGTCTAAGGTGGTGTAGATGGTTTATTGTGTACAAAAAATAAATAAATATGAGACTAATGCTAATACTTTGTCCCGCATTACACTTAACTCAGTCATAGGGAAAGCAACGATTCCTCAACAATTAAAATAAATGTAAAAAAGTCTTTAGTAATTGTGGGAAATAATCAACATACGAATAAGACCCACCATTAGGAGAACACCAAATGTAAGCGTATTAAAAAAATTAAAAGAAATCAAATTTGAATTCAATTTCAAAAGAAGACATAGCACATTGATAATAAATGAGAAGGCGACTATTTTTCTAGAGAAGTTATTGAAGAAGAGAAGGAATATAATGCGGATCAACAAAAATCCAGCCAAAGCATTAATGACGTTGTAACGAAATTCATACGATCATATTAGTTTGGGGAAAAAGAAATCCATTATTTTCCAATTCGAAATGTTAAATAAAGTCCTGAAGTTCATATAAGATTGGATGGATCCATTATTTTCCAATTCGAAATGTTAAATAAAGTCCTGAAGTTCATATAAGATTGGATGGATTTCTTTTTCCCCAACCTAATATAATACAAAAGTGTGTTACTTCAATCTCATTTCGACATAAGAAACATCTTAGCATAGCTAAAAGATAACATATGGGAAAATACAAACGAAATGATAAATTAATTTATTCATAGGTTTGATTAATACCAGAGAGAAGACTTCTTGAATTATACTCAAAAACAATTTCAGATAACTGACACAACTATAAAAAGTTTTACATCTTTATAGAGATATCGCTTAAATCCTCTGATCAGTACAGATACATACTGTAGTGTGCTCACTAACATACCAAAAACAGAGAGTAGATGATATAACATAACAAAACGAAGGCTTCTAAAAATGCAAAGTTTACATTTTGCAGCAGCAGACGATCGTAAACATAAAAAAGTGTCCAATTGCGTCACGCGCACTATTTAATAATCGCGATTATTGCTTACTTTACGATTTTTTTTAAGATTTATTTATTTCCATATCTGTGAATACATAAACACAATTTCTGAACACTATACTAAAGTCTTATTCTTGCCTTATGATCTAAAAAGGTTATTTGTTAACCTTTAGTGACTTGTAGGGGAGAATTTACTTTAGTCATTAGAGATACGTAACCAAGCTTAAGGAGGTATTCATAAGGAGTCTTCTCCTTTCTGCTTCAGCACAATATTAACTACTAAGATCTTAGCATCTGATTTAGAAGCCAAGGAACCTAAAGTATCTGAGTAGAACAATTTATATCAAAACTTGGATTTTTCTAAGTATTGAAGTCAAACTTATTAAAGAAATCTGCAAACTTCTCTAAATAAGAATAAAAATGTGTTCTAAATCGTGAAATATTAGACACGCGTAGAACGCAGCCACAGAATTCTTCCTGCTCTACATATCACTACATACCGATACGAACTGTAGGTCGTTGACTTATTCAAGGCAAACTATCCCATATGTCTGACAATATTCCAAAGAAGAATGAGAAACCAGATAATATTGATAGTTATATGTTACTGATTTAAAAGATAGGCTTTACAAAGAGCTTAAGAATTATTATTTCACTCAATGTTAAAGAGAAACAGAAAATTTAGTCTTACTGAAGAAACACAAAAGAAAAAGATTAAGTAAAAGTAAGTAATTAACTTAACCAATGTTAATCCAGCAATAGAAACCTCAAAAAAACAAAAAAAAAAAAAAAAGAAAATTAGTACAAAAGGACAACCTTAAGAAATGTTTAAGATTAACTAACCTATAGTTAGTTAGCTATAGAGAATTTTATCAATAGTACAAAATTACTTTTATATCATCAATAATTTAGCGGATAAACAAAATTTTCTTATTTTGTCACAAATATAATATAAAATAGCGATTTGGAAATATATTTTCTTTGAACCTTATGGAAACATTACCATGCCTCACAGTAGTAATACTTAGAAAAGTTAAGAAAGTTTTTCTACACGTAGGAATAGATTTAGCACGTAAGCACCATGAATGGTGAATCACAAATGTTACTGGCAAGGACTGGTAGTGCCTTTAACGTACATAAAAAAATAAACACCCACACACACATAGAAAACAACAATAACCAACAACATTTAACCGCAGAAAGCAATAGAAGTAAAAATAACAAAACAATACCAGCCACCACCATTAATAACAAAAGCAGTAGCAATAAAAGCAACGATAACGACAAAAATTCAATAAAATGCGACGATCGCAGAAGTAGCAAAAATAATGCTATTAATCAGTAGCAACAACACACAGGAATCCTACATTGCAATAGCGACAGTTTACACCAGGCGACCATTCCTAACCTTGTTACCATACGACCAGTTTGAAACCTAAATCGTACAAGCAATGAAGCTGTGACATATATCAAGTTCGCTGGAGTCACTAACGATAAGCTAAACGAAGCAGATAAAATTCACTCGCCGTACATTCGCTGCAAGGAGATATACAGTCAGTGAAAGAATATGTGCTGCTATCGCCGAGTTAGGAGAAATAATCACTGACTTCATCCAAATGATCGAGGGATTCACTATTCCATTCACCAATCGATACGAGATCTGATAAAGCATCTCCAAAGCATGATGGAACGACTCTAACATCCGCAATAATCGAATCTACCAATAAGCAAAAAAAAAAGAACCGCATAGTTCTCTACACTGATTCGAAAAATAGCAAACAACAAATGACACAAACGTTGAAGAGCAAAATCCCGTGCAAAGAATCCATCCAGTCAAATTCTAAAGAAGAGTTGGTCCATGGTTCAAGAATGCAACAAATAGACCAACAGTTACCACACAACACAACGGGCTGCGTTGTTATGTACTTGGCTCGTGTTTGCTCGGATCTAACAGTGGAATCACAATAAGTTTTCGCTATTAAACGCCATTCCATTAACTTAAAAATCACTCTGAACTTCCTTTTCTTTACAATTTGGGAAGTTTACTGCAACCTATTGTGTGATACTATTGATAGATATGTCATTAGGGTTTCAACCTGTACCTTATATGACTAAAGACCGTGATGATGACTCGTTACACATGGAGGTGAACAGTAATCATCGCCTTTTATTGGCTACCATGCCAGATCATGACAATGGCCATTAATCTACTCGTGAGCAATATGAGAAACATAGTCACTAACTAATTAATTATTCGTCTGGCTGACGCACGAGACATTCCTTGCGCGATTGTGTACTAAAACGATCCAGTGGCAGTTGAAATCCAAATAATATGTCCTCGTAGATCTAGCAAACGCAGTTTGCCTGGAACCGACGTCTAGCTCGTCGGATGAGGGACTCATGTTGTCATGCAAAGAAAAATTTTCACGCTGTACTATCTGACTGTATAACATTAGATGAATTAATTTTTAGATGAAGTATTTCGTTCTTTTTTTTTCTTTTTTGTATTTACACTTCGCAAAATTTGCAACGAAAATACGAGTTGAACGTCTCATTTCAGAGCCGAAAATGTTGTGTACATCACCTGGGATTCTATGTTGCTTAGACTGGAGTTTTCCACAGATTTTTGAACGGACTGACTAGTAGACTTTCAGCAAATCCGAAATTGTCTTAATACACTGAAATATTTATTTCAAACCTATTAAATATAATGTAAACGCCGACCACAAAGAACTTATATTCTGAGAATTGAAGTCTGTCATTTGTAGAAAATACACAGAGTCCATCATAAGACAAGGAAGCTCTGAGCATATTTACATATATTTGCATTTTGGTACAAGTCACGACATACAGTTACGCCTTAAGAGATGTGCTGGTTTTATAAGTCTGTCCGTCACTCCACTATGCAGCCACTCTCTTAACCCTCTCACTCCACTATGTATTTAATTACATGTATAAACTTGACAAGAATAGAATAATAATATCACATCGCTAGTTTGCCATGAATATGCACCAGAAATTTAATAGACCTTTGTTCTTTCTATATTGTTTCGAGACTTCCTATTGACTACTTTTCTTTTCTCTTCTTTTTTTTTAATAAAAACTAATTAGCAACCAAACATAACTGCGGAATTGGAGACTTTCTACTTACTGCCATTACGGCACAAAAAGGAAAATTTTCTTTTACCTATATAGACGGACTTCGGATTTTCCTATTTACCTCGAACGAAACGAATACTCTCTCGTTTTTTGAAACTGGCTGTGTTCTTTGTTTCTTGAAGCAGATGAGCTCAGTAAACAAAAAGGTGCGGTTGTAATATGCTTGATAACCAAATTGTTCGAAAAACTAACTAAAGGCGTCCGATGACAATCGAGATCGATTATCTGTCCCGATAGCAAATACTGAATACAAAGCGTTAATAGCATCTTGTGTTGTTGCGTTATGTATGCCAAATACGTAAGGAAATTGAGAGCAATCGTTGACACTGAACACTAACAGTAGCTTGTCCTCATTTAAAAATGTAAATGTCCTTTCATGAAAGAATTGATAAAAGCGTTCTACACCAAAAATAACAGATAAGTCTTCTTTTTCAAATTGTGATTTCATTTATATTCATTTTTATATTTAATTCGATGTTTTTTAAGTGTCTTTGAAGCGAATGCTTTCGCTCTAACTGAGCCGTCAAGATATACATGAGATAGAACTGTTCCTAATCCAAAAGGAAAGGCATTAATTCCAAGACAGGAAATTCTTCCAAAAAAATATTATTAACAATATGTAATTAGAACTCCTCAAATGCTTTTTGTTGAACCCCATTTCAATTGAATATATTTTATGTTTTTTTCTTCTACTTAAGATATTTAAAGGTGCTGGTGCTGCTGGATGCAAAATTAAACACAAAATTGTGTGCTCACAATTCCAACAAAACATTCTGGTGTAACAATGTTTTGCCAAACAATGGAAACTTCTTTTTACTCCTAATATTACTCAGCTTTTTATGCAAAATCCGGAAAGAGTTAAATAATTTATACAAGCGTATATTAGTTATTAGGGTTGATAATATTTTGTGATCGACGATGTTGAAGGTTATTTCATTTTACAAAAAGATGAAAAGACGAAAAGACAACAAATAAAAGCACATTGTAACCATATCACTATTCATACAAAAGAATTCCTCAATTATGTGTGCAAATCAATCCTCATCTTGTCAAAATAAACGAATGCCAACATTTGTCCCAGCAACGATACGTGTTCGTTAGCGTTGAAAGCGAACTAACCAACGAATCGCAAAACCAATACCCGACTAATCTTATTACTAAAAAAAAACTAACAATTAATTCCTAATAACATTTACTTCCAACCACATTCCTCAGATTTCCATTTTTGCCAACCCCATGTCATAAACTATCTTCAAGACTGAACATAGTTAATAATGGGTTTTATAACGTTGTTTTTGACACGCCATACTTAACACTGTATTTAAATGTAAAACCACTATTTGATTAGCTTTGAATGTTTCACTTTGCGCCAAATTTGCATCAGCATACCCAACAAGATTTTGTGTTGTATCATATTCAAGTTTTTTCTTCCTTTTATATATAATTATTCGCTTTGGTTCAGTCCAATCTACTCTTGCAGTCTTTACTGACATGCTGACTAAATATTGCCACTACCGTTCATACATCAGCATGACTGGTGATAGAAAGATAAATTAAGTTGTCACCAGGCTTCGGGTATGCATTTACTACTTTCGACAAAAATTAATGAAACTTTAATTTTTCAAACAAGCTGTGATATCGAAGCGCATATTTTTTTGGTAGTTTGATATGATTGTTGCGTATAACTGACATAAATTTAGAGATATGCGCCCTCTTGGGCTAGTGATAGTAGTTTTTTGTTTCCTCAATCCTGTTGTTAAGGACTTTTGTCTTGGTTTTGGTTCATTTATATTCACGCTATTCAGTCGATTGTTGATCTGTTTCAGGGTCATAAGCATAAATCCATGTTTCATCTACGAAACCGCTAATTAGATATCTTAGATCACATTACTCACACACGGCATTGTTTTTCAAAGTTAATTCAAAATTTTTGGAACAAGACGAGAAGACACGTGAGACACTGCCAAATCATTCTTCAACATTTTTGATACTCATCTTCTTGTCAGTGAAATACAGTTCACTTTCAGGTTCACTTTCAGGTTCACTGACACATTTGATTAACTTGACGTAACGATTTAGACGATTTTCTAGACCTCTTGCCAGTGAGACACAGTTCACATTCAGGTTCACTGACACATTTGATTAACTTGACTCAACGGTATTTTACCATTTTCTTTATAACAGTACAGCACAGATGACCAAACTTTCCAGGTAAATCATAAATGCATGCATTACGATAAGTGGTTTTCATAAGATATGCGCTATATGTGTTGCACCTTAGTTCATAAAGACCACTTATCACAAATCACCGTGCATTGCAACTGAGAAATTTTTGATTATTTTACTCCAATTTCTTTCAAAAATTATTGTCTCTATTCTTTCTTGGTTAAACTTTTTGCAGAATACTTTCTATAAGATATAAGTATATACATACAAGATGCGTATAAGATATCTTCTAAGATATCTTCTTTTCTGTGTGGCCTTTAGATGTAATTTCAACATTTCCGTACTCTTTGCATTTTGCTTTAATTGATACCCATTTGCCGTTTTTTGATTTGTTGTTGTTTTTTGATTGATTCATATTGATTCAAACTTCAGAAAAAATTTTTTTTGTTTGAAGCTCTAGAATCAACCAATCATTCTTTTTTCGAAAAAAGCTGCTTTATCAACAAACACTGCTCGTTTTCGTCTATTTCTATCAAGTTAATCTGGTTTTTCTATGACAAGGACTCTTTCCAATTTTTGCAGTTTTTCTTAATATGTCCGATTTATTCTTCTTTTAGATTTTTGTTGATTTTCTTCGAATGATTTGTCTTTTCATAACTGCACCTTCCAAATTATTTCTTTTGTAAACTTTTCGTGTAACTTCCTCGATAAATTTATTTTTAACGAAATTAAGGCGTAAATTGTCATCACGTCTAGCTTCTAAAACTGCGCTGAATAGATCATAAGACTCAGGGAGACTTTTTTTAGTAGTATCTAAGTGCATCTCTCATTACTGAAACTTGGTGGTCATATCGTTGATGGGTGATTCCACATTTGGATCATCTTTCTCGTAAATAGTTTTTATTATAAAAACCCGCGTACTTTGTGAAGTTTTTTCGGGTTATTACTTTAGTTTATTTAGACAAGACTCTAAATCTAGAAGATAATGGACTACAATATTCTATGATTCTATAAACATGACGATCTGCCTCACGGTTTGCTGTAGTAAACTTTTAAAAAAGATTTCAATAAATTCTTACTCTTTACAAAAGCACACCGACGTTTAAAAAAGAAACCGGAGCCATCTTTCAAGCCAAAAATATCGGCACTTGAGATTAAAAACAAAATTGTTATGATTTACATTAGTTATGGCACGAAAAGAAACCTCTCAATTCCTGGGCGAAAACAAAAAAAGTTTTAAACTACATCGATCTTTTGAGAAATAAATAATCTGCCTTCGCCACATGAATTATGGATGATAAGAAACAAAAAGTTGACTTCTAGAAATGCTACTTTTACGTTGAATTCAATCTTATCTCATTCATCACTATGTCCAATTTAATTATTTTTTTAAATTGAGCTCAAGGAAAAATAGTCTAATAAATGTGTGAAAATATGGGGATTTTTTATTTCTTTTTTTTTTTTAAGTTTCTTTTTAAGTAAATGAAATCTTAAACATACATTTCTGTTTATTATTGAACGAGTATAGTCATGCAAGCAACTGAGCTGTGCTCTTTATTAAAAAAATAAAACTATAACTACTTTTAACGCTTACCGTCAGGAGGTAAAGAATCTTGGCATAGACCGGAATCTGCAGTAACCTAAAATAAATGAAACAAAATTAACAAAAGTTTAACGAATAAACGAAAACAAAGAAATTTGTCCTACAAAAGCCGAATCCTGATTCATTGATTGAATTAAAAATATTTATCTATATAATATATATTAAAAAGTTGCAAGAAGTAAACAAACAAGCACAGACTTCTCTTTTTCAAAAAATGTCCTTTACATACTCTCACATAGCAAGTCCAGAGTTTAAAAAAAGCGAACTAATGCAAGTTCACTTGATGAAGTTTTAAACCCAATTTTCGCTTAGATGATTAGCCATCATTCTGCATGGTAGAATAAGGATCAGGCAGGACCACAGGAAGAAGAAGGAGTAAAATTAAAAATAGTACGTTCAATTTAGCTTTTACAGACACATTGCCCCTTAGGCGGGCAAGGCAATTACAGTACGAACAATCGCGATAGTGTCTCGTACATGGGCAATTACAACACATATGACTGAAAAAGCTTAAAAGACCTATTTGTGCTATTGAGAAATGGAATTGGTAGATAAATCTAATTGACCTCTACAGAATGCCTGCTGTGGAGGCCCCTATACATGGCTTATGCTTAGAATATTGGTTAAGAGTAAGAGGCAAGACTTCAAAGATCCCGTCTTCACACGAGCATTGCCCTCTAAGTTTTGGCGAACGAAGGCAGTGTAAACGGTGTGGCTACTGACAAAAGTGAAAGATTTCTTGCACTCCTTTAAAAAGTCTAAGACGTCGATTGCTTTTTTCGGCACTTCAAGCATGTCTACTGTGTAACGAACCTAAGCGCTCTTTGCCACCTTATGAATGTAGGCTTAGGGTAATGGATTTGATATACCCTTTGCATGTCTGCTCAACGTTAGAATTGATTAATTGATAAACCTAAACAACGTAGACTCAATTCTTCTATATTTAACCAACTCCCTTCGTGTTCTTTGCAGCAAATTCCAATAACCATTTTCTTGATATTATATTTTGCAATACCACGAACTTGGCAGTTCTACGCTCTAATTCGTTTGTTTTACGTAAGGAGTAGATATAGTAACTACACAACCTTATATGTTATACAAAACTTAATGCGCTGTTTGATGTAGGCTGATATTTGGATTATGATGATATTGACAGAAGTCTGTCCGTTTTATATGAGGCTCTGCATGTGACTATTTCTTTAAGTGTACCCTGCAAGCTTATCCCTAGTTCGAAGGGCGGCCTTATCTGGTTTACTGATGAGCTGAAGAAGTGGTTTATTGCGGGGTTTTATATCGTACTTTGTCGCACGATATAAATGAATTAAAAAATGATATGATGCCCGTTTACGAACGTGTTGGATACGGGCTTAACGTCTTTCCTCGAATTGTCATTTCAGAGAACAATATGTGTATTGTCTGTGTTTGTGCAAGTTTATCGCCNGCTTCAAGCACTGGTTCACTATTACCTGTTCTTCGTTTTGTAAATTAATACGTAATGTGATTTAATGTTTCTAATGTTTATAGATTCTGAAATTATTTTTAATACTTTTAATGTGCTAAAGAAAAGTGTAATGAATTTACTGGAATAGCGAAAAGTGAGGTTAGGAAAGTTAAAGGTGGGCACAGAACGGGAGCACGGACTGCACATTTAACGGAAACGAATTAAAAAATATTTTTATCGCTCTAAAATCATGTAAAATATATTTTCTTACCTTTTGATGAGTGTAGGGTGACTATAATCTTTCTTAATATTTTTTCCAAACAAGCTCTAATAAACTTTTTATGAAATAACAGGTTGTAGTCTGAAATAAGTATTTCTACACGAGTAGCGCTTTTAAAGAAGTACGATTGGCAAAGCACATAAGAAACAAATTGTCTCGTTATACGGCATTGAATGGACATAGCCAACGGTTATTAAAACATAATAGTTCATGGGGACTACATTTGTAACCCCAAAAACTAAATCAATTATGTCCGAATGGAAATAAATAAATGAAAAAGAGGCCACCATTCAATAAAAATTGTGAAAATGTAGTTTACTCAAAACTGAAGACACTTCTAAACCAAAAGACCCGAGCTTACACATGCTTGTGACTTGTAAGAGAAACTTTCTTCTATAATGCCGAAGTATTTGCATAATTTCAAGAAACTAAAAAAGCTATTTATATATATGTTTTCAGGCTTACAAAAAGAATTTTATGCTTTTGCCATAACATAAATCACAAGTCTCGTATACCTCAAATACTTCATTTAGTTATTTATTTTCTCATATACATAGAATTCGGTTGTACACTAAAGAGAAAGAAAAGAAATTTAAAACTACAAAATAAATAAATAAATAAATAAATATAGGAAACGAACAAAAAAAGAAAACAATTAAGCATATATTCGTGTAAAACACAAGCACACTCACAGCTGATGCATATCAAACTTCGAGTGTATAATTAAGGCAAACATGCAAAAGCTTGGCGCAGCTGCATATCTAAACTAACGTTAGTTAGTATTTTGAGGGATAGTAGCGCGACTTTAAAATAATATAAATTTTAGTTTAGGTATGACATCGGCAAGCATAGAGTTCTAAAAATCAAAAACATCATAATATGCTCCCATACAGCTTTTTTTTACCCACCACCGACGAAGAGGAGCATAATTCATTTTGTCATTTGGTTTGTAACTCTCAGAAGGAAACTTCAGAGACCCCACAAAGTATATATAGTCTTGATCATGCATTAAATTTGGAATCGATTTAAGCATGTCCGTCTGCCCATCTGTCTGTCTGTGTAATATCTGCGATAAACATTCTTCTGGGCGTAAACATGAAGATATCGGTTTCAAATTTGTTAGAAANTTTGACAAAAATTACAAAGAAATATGCCTTAGCAAAGACGCGTACGAAGTGTGAAGTTAGCCCCTTTTTTAGCAAATAGAAAAAAGGGGGGCAGACAAGTGGGGGCTAACTTCACACCAGTAAAAATTTCCAGAAATGCTGCCACACCTAAGCTGAAAGCACGCCCGCTTTCTGGTTGTTTTGCTCATTGCTTACACAGACTGAAAAATAAAAGCTTCCACTTTATTCTATACAAAGAGAAAATATCTGTCATTAAAATATAGCTTTCCCCTTTTTTTTTAAATAAAGGTGGTGCGTATAAAAGATTTTGCACAGCTGAAGATAATTTTCTTACTTGTTTTAAGTTTTGTGAGTATACTTTTAAATTATAAATAAACTTTTAATGTACCAAGCAATTATGTATTAAAAAGAGGTCGACAAGTAACTCCATAACTTCTAATATTGAACGGAAGAGAAGAAGAGGTTGAGTAATAAAAGAAAGAGAACATTTTCAGGTACACAACGCAGATAGATGATTATTGTTTAGATATTTCGCATTTAACAAGATCTTTCTCTCATGATTTTTATCTAATAGATGCTTTTCGCAAAAATTATTAATAATAATAAAAAAAAATTATTGTTGCTAACATTTCAATATAAATATATATCTAAAGTTTATTTTCCACATCATTATCCTTTTCATTATGTATGAGTAAAAGCATAAACATGATTGCATATATTATATAAATATGTTTGTTTCATATTCCTCTCTCTCTCTCTTATGTTAATGTCTGATACTTAATTTGAAAATCTCGCAAGTGCCTGAATTGTCTGATATATAGATAGTTTTGGAAAAATTATGACCAAACCATAGGCGTAATTTTATGGGTTTTCCAATGTGATCTTAAAGAAGAAGAAGAAGAGGAATGCTAAAGCAAAATTCTTTAAAGGAAAGAAGAAAAGTGTCAGTACAAATACAAAGTTTGAGCCCCAATGTTTGACGTCAAGATGAAGTTCATGATGGCGATAGAACGGCAGAAAGGCAGGCAAGGAAAATGTCTAAATAAATTCTTGCCAATTAGGAATGTATACATCTCTTACAGCTAATTGTATAACACTAGAAAATATATGAACAATTTAGCGAAATTTTTCGTTATTAGTATGTGTTGGAATACAACCTTACTTGCAACCTATATACTCTTTGATGCAACCTGTGACAACCACTTAATAAGGGTTCGTCTGTGTTTTTGTTCGTTTTCCTTTTGTTTGAAAGAGCAAATAAGCAAATAGTGGCTTTGCTATTTCCTTAGTGTAACGGTGAATCGTNATAAAGATAAAGATAAAGATAAAGATAAAGATAAAGATAAAGATAAAGATAAAGATAAAGATAAAAATTAAGCGCTAATTCGTAGAGGTATTCGGCCCACCGATTAGATCACTCATCTCACCGGCTCAGCATGGTTTCACTAAGGGAAAATGTATGACGGAAATCTCTTGGAATTGAGTTGCAGCGCGTCTCGAGGATTTTCGGCAAAAATACAAACCAGGATGGTGCTTGAGGAGTTCTTAATTACATAGGAATATGTGTTATAGGTAGATTTGACTATGCTAGGCAAAGTCTTAAAATGTTGAAGTCTAATTGCTTGTGGTAATTATTAACAAATACTAATACTAAACTAATTCGGCTGAGTTGAAATAAACAAAATCTAAAGCCAAATATGCCGATGAGTATATATTATATAACAAATTGTTCGCAAAGTAAATAACTGGCTAAACTTTACGATGTAATTAACGAAAATCTCCATTAAATAAAGTGAACAAACTATTAACATTCAAGTTGAATTTTGGAACGACACACCACAGTACTACTTAAGAAACTTCGAATTTCGAACATGTTAAAAGCGATGTTTTTTATTTCAGATAGCAATCGATTTGAACTTTGAATTACATAGAAAGCGTGACATTTCTCACACAATGAGCTTTTCTGTACACGTTTCGGTATAATCCAACCTCATTAGTGATGTGAAATGCATTTTTTTAAGTGATATCATATATATTACATTATAAAGCCAAAAAATCTGAAGAATGGTTACGTAACTCTCTTTCGCCTTGCCGACAATTTTCATTCACTTAAGCCTTAGCATTCCCTGTTGGTCGACGCAACAGTTTCACTAGGCCTTAGAAGTTCACTGTATATTTTCTGAACATGTATACTCGGTTTCACAAGACATATAGACGGTTGTCTTGGACCAGCTACTTTTCCTTTACGATTGTTGTTTTTCATCACTCGTAATAATTTCATGAAGATAAGCTTTCATGTAATAGAGAGTTAACAAATGAAAGCAAATGTCAATTCTACGATTTTTGTTCTCTTCGGTTAGGTTATAAGGAACTCATATTCCTTCTTTCTGTATATTTACCATATGCGACCGCAGTAAAATTACCAGTTGACTTATTCCTAAATGTACAGCAAATTCCTGTTGAGTTTGAGTTGGTTTTTCGTCTAACAAACTTTTGCATTTTTTCATCCAACTATTTTCCGAAATGTTCACCATCGTTTTTTGTATGAAATCTCGCAAACCTAACTCTACCTAACCTAACTAAACTCTAACTCTTTTGTAAGTCAGTACATTCTCAGCCCAAGCCTTAAACTTTATCATTTCGGTAACTGCAACTACTTTTTTTTCCAGTTGAAAATCGATTAACTTGCAATGCCGTATATATTGCCTGCTGCTTACCCTCTCTTTTTGCACTTTGACACATACTCCAACGACTTGATTGTGTCTACTTTATTGCTTACAATTTGTGTTAATACCGCAACCACATAATTTATGTTTATTTTATTGCGGTAAAATAATAAAAATCACTTCACACAACTTTTGTGTTATTTTGTTTTTAAGGATCAAATAAACCTAAATTTGTTTTTCTTACTTCTGCATTGTTCGTTCAAAATGAATTATGGCAATGAAAGTGACGACGAAATCCTTGCACTAAGTGAAGAAAAAGGAATAACTAATTTTCTCTTTGTCAGGGACAAAATTTACTTAAAACTGGAACTACCGAGTACATCATTTTGACTTTTGTCATTTTCGATGTTCAAAAAAAAAAAAAGGATTAGGAATGAAAGGATAAGGAATGAAAAAAAAAATGTGTCAAAAATAGTTTCGGAGACTTTTATTTGTAGGAAAATATCCTTAAACACCTATAATTGCTTTTTTTTAAACCTGATCTTGTTTTCGAGATGCCAACCGCAAGTACCCATCGAAAAGGGATCATTTTGATGCCCTTTTTTTTGTCGAATTGCTTAAGGGCACAAATGAAGATCGAAAGCTGAAATATGGGCAAAAAAAAAAGTTCTTTGATCGATTAGGAACCTAAAGACGTCCTTCTCGGTATATCCGCGACATGCATAACATTTCGGAAAAGACATGAAAAATTTACCAACACAAAAACATGTCAATGTTTGAATCTGTTATTTGACTTGCTTCACATAACTTCAATTCTAAACTGAAAGCAGGAAACCAAATCAGCTCTAATGATAATGTGTTGACTTTTTTATAATATTTATTTACGACATAATTACATTTTTTTATATTTATTTAATGTTTTACGAGCGGCATAGATAAGTAATATATGAACGTTCGTTCGCATGGATCATAACAAAGTTTCAATCTGTTAATAGGTGCTTACATGAATTTTTTGTGTAAGTATTTTTAACCACCTGTGACCGAAAATATTTATTTTATTTTC
Source organism: Glossina brevipalpis (assembly GCA_000671755.1). NCBI lineage: Eukaryota > Metazoa > Arthropoda > Insecta > Diptera > Glossinidae > Glossina > Glossina brevipalpis. Next base: position 1,233,191 of record KK351065.1, on the reverse strand, counting down.
TACGATGCAGAATTTAATAAGCACATAAATAATCAGGTAAAATGTCTTGTGATATTAGTGCAACTTCATAAACATAAACATAAATATAAATATATATATATATATATATATATATATATATATATATATATATTTAGATGTGTGACTCACAAACTTAACCAGCTCAAATGATGCCATCAATTGATTGCAATTTTTATAAAGTCATAGCAAGAGTGTCTAACGATAAAAAAACAATGTGAACATTTCCTTTTACAAAAACATGTCCGTCCATCTAGATGTACTATTTCGTGTACGTTTTGCGGATCAATAAAGGGAATAAAATTATGAAAATTATCTTTGTTTTTTTTTTATTAATTTTAAAGTGGTTTAAATACATTTAATAAACTACAAAATTTGATTACATTTGATTATATTACATTACAAAAAAACTGATGAAAGCAATTGAGATTTAATCAATCTGAAGATTTTACAAAACATGTGTTGAGAAATATTCGATATATGGAGAATAATTTAAAAAAAAAGAAAAAAACTATAACATCCGTGTTAGCACTGTCTACAACTCGTTAACCATTACGAAACGCACACCCAAACTTATTTAGAGATAAATATCTATCTATGTAATCTAGGATGTAAACTAACTAACTAAAAAAAACTAAAAAGAAAAAAAAACTTCTTAACATAAAGAAGTTATAAAGAGAAACATCGTCGTTTTTCAATGTAAGTACATCTAGTTGCAACACACACTCGTAAATGGTTGCGCGGAAACATATTCGTAAATTTGTTTATTCTTAAACAATTTTGTACGCACACGTAACGTTATGACTTTATTGATAATCTTCATCTCCACAACTTAACTGACAGCAGTTGACGTTGATGTGTTTTACGATGACAACGGTTATAACTTGATATGTAATGACACATATGTGGTATGCGT
>KK351065.1:1188913-1204340 GCA_000671755.1 Glossina brevipalpis | reverse complement strand
CGTCGTTAATAAGTGTGCAAGGTCTGTTTACAATAAACGAAAATATAATAGTATACCTCAGTTTTCTTTGAATATCTCAAATTCCGACTTTCAAACATGCTTTAAATTCAGAAATTTAGTCATCCTCCATAAGCTTATCCGCGCTTGAACATAAGGATATCTATATGAGAAAAGTCGGTTCGTTAAATCGTGACGGGTGACGAAGTTAATTCTGCCTGTATTTACCATCATCAAGACTATTTTTGATTAATGCTGTAAAATTGCGGAACTCAATGTCACTCAGTATTAAAATGCTTGTTAGCCCGAGGTAGGCTCAAATTAGTTATAATGTTTCTACAATTTATAATTACCTCTATATCGATAACGTATAACTTAGTTATTACATGTAGATCATATTATCATGCCATATGAGACTTTTTAAATCTAAAATTTTAATTATTATAATAACGAATGTTTTAATAGAATTGTATTTATTATTATTGATACTTAATAAACTAAACTAAACAGTATTTATGTAAAATAGAAGACATTATTATAGAGACATGAACGAAGACATGAAATGAGAAGAAATCCTGTAAATCAACAGTGAAAAGCCAAATTAGCTGGATGTATAATAAGAGTTCACAATTTAAATATCACCAAAACACTTTACTTATTATTATTAATTCAAGTCAAAGATGACAAAATCATTCTTACACAATACAGAGTTATCAGAGAGAGTCGCAATTCCTGAAAATGTAAAATTTATTTCTAACTCGTTCTTTTGACTGAAGACAATGCCCGAATGATTCTCACAATCGCCTGCGGAACATCTTACTGGCGCCAATTAAGTTATGCTTTTTGTATAAAACTATAAACGTTAGCGTGTGGCAAACATTCTATTCCGACTTTATAATCATGCTTAGTAACGCTAGACACTTCGTTTTTACACACGTCATAATCACTTTTTATATTAATCCCTGGATGATCATTATTGATAATTTTCTGACAATTTTATTGACCTAATAACGGTAGATAAATTGGTTAGAAATGACATAAGAGTATTTACAAAAGTGTCTTGTGTTGGTAAATTTTCTTAACGAAGTTGTTGTTTATGCTAAGTCAAAGTCTTGGGAAGTTTTGTCTAAAGTTGTATAAATCTACGGCACGGTAATATTTTCTTGAAGACGGGCGAATAAAATTGAGTGAAAATTTTACTCTGGAAATTTTACTATGGGCTTACAACTATTTCTTTATATAACTTTATGTTAAATTGTGTCGGTATTGTTACATAATACCGCATGTTATCACTAATATTCCATAAATTAATTTTGTTAAATTAAACTATATATTAAATTTTAAAGTTACACGTTTTATTTACAAAAAATTATTTACAGAATTAAAGGAACTTATTTTCAATAAAACTTCAAGACTTCATTTTTCGTTTCGACTTCTCTACTTGAATATCACGATACAACTCACTCACCTCGACTATATGTTTTAATAATAAACCTTGAAACCAGGTAACAAATAACACGTTTTACTCCGACGTGGTCGTCAATTCTGTTACCGTTATATTTCCTTATGGAATTTCGACGACTCTCTTGCATGTTGGATTTCATCTTTTACTAGTGATTTTTTTTTACCTTCTCGTTAACAGGCCGTTACGTAGGACATTAATCTAAGCCGGTTATGAATTATTGAAAAGATCTGCGTCCTTTGGGATAATTTTTCACATCCTTTAATTCACGACATTTTTCACAGCTACGAATTCATTCGTTTACTGACATCCTCTATAGATGAACGTTTTCGATAATAAGACTTTGCCATTAAGCTCGGTGCACTTATAAGAGCATTACATGGGTTCTCCTGGTGTTCATTCACTCTACAGCTCTTTGAATCGCGCACACAAAAATATCTGCGGACTGCTTTGCACATCACACTGGACTGCACATTCAAGCTGATGCTGAACGTGTCGTCAAATGTGGGGTTTACTTTACGACACCATTGTCTTCTAAGTTATCGCCTTCTACGGATCGCCAAGAAAATTTTGAGCGGTATAGAATAATGTAATTGTGTGTGTGTGTGTGTGTGCGTGTGTGTGATATCCTACTGTTGTACGGGGTATGTGATAGGAAAATGAATAAGATCAAAGTCAAATTGAGATGTAATTAACGCTTACCTTTCTGAAATGTGAATTCGGTTTGTATTTGGAGATATGAAGATACGCGAATCAGCAGTTTCAAATATTATTAATTACAAAAATTGTCTTTTCTCTCGATATGACTCATCATTATCTCACGTTTATATCATACGTGTATGGAACATTTTAATTTTTCTTTCTCTATAATTGTTTTTTCTCTTTTTGACATCTTCAGTAATTTTTCTTTTCACTTTTCATTTTACGTATCACTTTTTTTGCAACATTTTTAACAGCCTCCTTTTTCTCTTTTTCGTTTAACAAAACCTATAACAGGAACAAAATATGAGTAAAAAATACAACACAATTCGGTCGATAGGTCAAATTGTATCAGCTAGACATGCATAAATCTAATGTCGTGCAGACAAAGTAAAAAAAAATGAACACATTTCTGTAGAACACGCAGAAAACCCACCGCACACGAGTGACTTTAAACGCTTGACAGCACTAACTACTACTTGATATTTTCGTCTTGTCGTCTTGTATCATAAACTACACATAATGCTCACTGGTGGTAATAGGTTGTGTTATATACGTACACGTTATATACGTGTGCGTGTGTAAATTATGGAAAAATCGTTATACAACATGAAAAAGATACAACACGCAACAATAATGACCAAAAATCATTAATCCACAAACACTGCTTTATCTGTACTTACCCAAGAGGGCACACTCAATAATTTTTGGAACAAAAAGCAGCACGTGAAAAGTGCCGGAAATAATATCGATTACAACCGTAATACCGAAACGAAGCGAAAAGAGATTTTAGCATTATTTCTCTCTCTCGCTCTTGATATAAAATAAATGAGTGTAAATGAGTATATAATATGAGGCAGAGAGTATTCGTTATTTTTGCACTCAAATTCTCCTACACTTGTCAAACGAGAAAAGAAAAAATATCGCTGCATGTGTAAAATCTTATCTGATTATACAATTAATTATCATGGATTGATGTGTGTGCCTCTTATTGTATATCCATACTCCTAAAAAAAAAAAAAAAAATGCCAAATAAGAGCTTGAAAAGAGAAACAAACTGCTTTAAAGTAAAGCATATGGAGGTGCAGCACCCAAAAAGAGAGGAGTACACTTATCCAAAAAAAAAAAAAAAAATTTAAATTCGAGAGTATCGTTTAATCTAATTTCTTCATTATTTCAATTATCCAGTTTAAAGGGATTTTTATCATTGTCGAATCAATACACATAAAAATATATAATTTGCAATGTGTCCTGTTGTGTGGAAATATATAGTTTTTCATTTGGAAGTTTACGCATATTTTACTTCTTTATAGTCAAAATAGGAAGTTAACTCATTGTGTGGTATATACACGTGCTCTATCTCCACTATAATAAAACATTGTGATATCTTTATCGTCGTGCTGCGATGATTTCATGTAGCAGGCTTGTCCACTATACGCTCAAATAGATGAAATAAGAGAGAGAGATTTTTTTTACCGTATGCCACAGAGAGAAAACGTGAGAGAGAAAGGGAGACACATTTGGTATGACTTTGAAAAAAAGGGAAACCACTGCTTAGTGTAGGAGAGAAAGTAGAGTTATTTTTTTCCTTTTTTTTCTAAAAGAAATGGAGTAATGTAATGGCAAATCAAAAAGGCAGAAAAACGCTACAAAACGGACGATGTGTTTATATATATATATATATATTGTACGCAAAAGAGTTAATATAATAATTAAAACAAGTTCGCGTAATAACCTTAAGTCCTTGAACGAATACGACTTAATAATGATGCGTTGAAAAATTTTATTTTCATGCTCTGAATATTTCCGATAACGATAGATATCTTAGTTAGCTTACACATGCATGTCCTTCCGTCTTGTGATAAACATTTTCAAATGTCCATCTGAACATTTACCATATAAACGATTATGATTATCTTCTCTAAATGTGACCGTAAGCTAAAAACAATTTACTGTATATTCACATATATCTGCTTAAGGAGGATGCAAATATACGTTTATTAAGTCGTATTTTCATTAAATAATTTGATTGTATGTATACAGCTTCAAAGATGAAAATAAATAATAACACACATTTGATAATTTTAAAGCCATTCGACATGGAAAAAAACATGGTTTTTACGTAAGCGCGTACGCTCTCTTTATGCGTTTTTCTTATTGGAAAAACATATCATAAAATTGCACTTTTTAAAGGTGTGATGAATTAATATTCCGAGACTGTTTAAACAAAAATTAAATTTAATGAAAATTTGTCGATTTGACAGAAATAAAAATTGCCAACCCATTCCCCCCACCCACTCCCCATCCCCTCCACCCCTTTACTCCTATTTTCATTTACGTTAATTATTTATTTACTCGAATGAAAATAATAAAATATAATAAAAAATTTTTGTAATATAATGTGAAAAGTGAAAATTATTTGCAGTGAAACAACTTCATAAATATTATCTCCTTTTTCTTTTACCATTTCAACAATATTTTATAAGTATTGATTCTCTGTGATAAATATTTCACAAATATATAATTTAAGCCAAATTTTAATATGTCCGTCGCTTTAAGCTTCTTATACATTATTTGAACAAGTGAAAAAAAAAAAAAAAAATAGTAACGCAGTTAAGTAGTACTTTTTTTTACGCGGTAACTTCGCCTTTTTTTTTTTTTTTTAGGTTTATATATTAAAGCGTTTCTATTCGGGAACCTTAATTTTTAATTTGATTAAGCATTTATATATATATATATATATATACATATATACATATGCAAATATAAACCCGAAACCGTCAATCCACAAAAATTGAACGAAATTGAGTTGTGAATCCAACCGAGTGCCATGCAAAACTGAGGTTCTGACAAGAAATGCACTCACATCTCTTAACCATGCCGCAGACAGGTATACGTTTGTGCGCAGACCAATTTGAAATAAAATAATATGCAACCACCGTATAAAGACAAGTTCTGAAAACAGAAAACGACAACAACAAAAAATATGAGTAGTCTTTCCCTACCTCAATCGATAAGGCGGGCAAATAGCCAACGAATATACGCTATATGCAAGTAAAAAGAATCATAATAAGTACTTTACCGACGTTAACACCAGACACAGACGAAAACGTCATCATTAAGAAATTGAGACGAAAACGTTTGTAATGTGGATATACAGGTAACCAACCTAGGCCAGCTGGTTATTTTTGTTGGTTTGAACGAGTTGAGTATGAAGGAAAAATTATTATATCCAACCACATATATGCGTACGCATGAATGGTTAACATATTATATATATTGTATATATATATACATATATACATATATACATATATATACATATATATATATATCTATAAAAATATTTATTTATATATCGATATGTACATACAGTGAGGTCTTATTTTATATGTTTATAAGTTGTGTCGTATGACGCCAGTGGCAATATGTCAAATGTGTTGCAAGAGCTAGATTTTGCTCATTTTCCTGTTATATAACTTCAAATTTTAGTAAGAAACTTTTGATATCTGGGAATCACACAAATGAAATATTTTAGTTAAGATTATATTATAAATCATACTTGAGTCAAATCGAATGTTTACATATGAAAATTTAAGGGGGAGATACAAAGGAAATTCTACTCATGGCTTTATTTAAATCATGGAAAGTTTAGCCAAAATCTATTCCATGGCTTTGTATAAATTTAGCAAAAGATTTTAGTTAACAACCATTACAAAGCAGGATCAATATCACATATTTATTGGTAACAAAAATAGACAAAGGGAGACATATAAAACACAATCGTTTTTGTTGCTGGTTTTTTGTTAAGAGAGTACCCTGTACCCTCTTCAGACATAGAATCGTAGCAGTTGTTAAATATTTAAATTTATTTTTTGGTTAATTTTATTGCTTTGTTATCCCCTTTTTGAAAAAAAAAAATCATTACATCTGTTAAAAATGGTCAAAGCGTTTTTTTGCGCGTTTCAGGCATTCATCGTCCGCACAAAAATAGTTTTGACTGTTTTATGCTGATTCGTGTTTATGCCTGGAACAAATTTCTTTTTGAAGTTAACCACAAGCAAGTCAGCCGGCCAGCTGATTAAAGTGCGGACGAAATAATACAACACCATACAGTATGTTTGTGTGATGGTGTTTCTATCACAGTCTTCATTAGTTAAACGCAAGAGGTAAATAATAATTTGAAAACTCCAAGAGAGACATCAAAGTAGTATAAACTTGGTGAAGGGCCTTTCAGCTACTAGAGGGCGTGCAAATAATATTAGAAAATATTTTCGTATTAAGTAACGTTAAAAATGATCAGAGAAATCTAGTTTCCATACGAAGTCATGATTCCGTGGCCATCAAAATCCCCTCAAATGTGTTACCTTCTTTCACGGCCAATGTTAAATTAATTGTAATAAATTTCAGAGGAATAAGTGTAATTTAGATTTGTGATAGGTCTTGAAAGATGTTGAAATTTATCAGAAAAGTCTAGTTTGATTACGATACCTTACCTTAGGATATCTTGTTTCTATCACTTTATGATCAATTTTTTATCTTTTCATTTTTATTAATTCAATGCCTCACATACGAAGTTTCGATGATAATAGAACTAAAGCGATTGTTCTTTCTCTCTTCAGAAGGTATCAATTAGTAAGCGTGTTAGTTTGTTATTACTTACCACTAGAACTACCGAATTGATTCGTTTCGGAGTTTGCACTTATTGGGTATATAAGTTGTGTTTTAATCGTGAAGTAAGAACGCGTATTGAGTTCACATGCTTAACTGCACTTTGTTTCTATTTTTACTTCTCTATTACACTATAATACTGTGATCTGTATAAATACATAACATGAAAATATATGACACCAAATCCCCATTAAATAATTTTAAATTTTACATAAATAATAATATAATTTTAAATAAATAATAATAATAAATTCTTTACCTTTAACGTTTCCTAGGATCAGACAGTTCCCGTCACTCACTTCATCTAATAACAATATCGGGTTGGTCTTCATTACTTGGCCCATTTTTGAATTGGTGCTCTTCGTAATTTCCCTGAACTTACCTGTTTTCAGTTTGGGTAGGAAGAGTGAACAAATAGGAAGCTGTTTCAGATTCTACAAGAGTTTGTCGGGAATTATTTCTAAGCTTAAGATGATTTACATGTCGTTTTGTAAGACCATTGAATGTTTACGCTTGATAAAGGAACCTATCAATTGTGGACGCACTATTTATTCAAATATCCATTTTTTCCCTTTTTTCAAAATCTTAAGGATAAACAGTACTTTTTGCTTCGAAATTACATCAATAATATTTTGAAACGAGCTGTCTTTTCTTCGTTTCTTCAATGAGTTAAGAACGTAATCTTCCAGCTCCAGTAAGCGATTCACCTAAAGATTTACCTTCGGCGCTAGATACAAAAGACACGTAGAAAGATACTTGCATACAGCATTTGTCATTGAAAGTCCATCTTCGATACATCTTCGAAAGTTGATTTTAAATGAACTGACAAACCTTCCGCTAATTCATTTAAAGGAGAATGAAAATGTGCAGCCGTAAGATGATTTGTTGCAAAAATTTTTAAAAGTATTCGATGTTAATTGAAAACTAATACCTGTCACAGTTATTTGCAAATAGCATCCTTTGAAGATAAAGATTTAATGGCATCATCTGCTGTTGTCTTATGCATGGCAGATAAGGAAGCGAATTGAGAATAGGCATACGGAATTGCAAATTGGACCAGTGAAGTCTACCTGAATACATTCCAAACCGATTGTTGGACTCGGCTAAGGTTCGTATTCTGACTTTCTTTTGTACACACAATTTACTTCGTTTCTTCGTTAAGCTCATTTTGTAAGTAAGGTCCTTTAGATCTATTTTTGAGAGAGACTTCCCATAGAGAATAGTGTGCATTCACAGGTTGCTAAAGGTTTCTGTAGATTCGTAATGGACCACTGACTTTGTTTAGAAGAAGCAACTGCGTGATAGATCTGGCGTTGCAAAATTTGAGCTTAGCGTTTCCTTTAGGTGAAGCTGCGGTTTAAAATTTTGCATCGCTTCGGGATTCTAATCGTAAATTTCGGTATATTTTTTACAAATCTACTTTATTTTATTTGCATTGGCTTATTCAATAATTTTATCCTTTCTAACTTCGAAATCAAATGTTTAGAATAAAGCAAAAAGAAAAGGAACTTCCTTTAATTATATTATCATCAGCTAGGGACCAGCTTTAATTTTTCTTTTGATTTCAAATTTTCTTGGCTTCTGCTGTTATGTATACAATATACTGCTATTACTTTTGCTCAAATCAATTTCAATTCTATATTTCAATTCAATTTCAATTCAATTTTAATTCATTTTTAATTCAATTCATGTTCAATTTCGATTCTACTTTGTATCAATTTCAGTTCCGTTTCAATTCAATTTCAATTCAATTTCAATTTATTTTTAATTCAATTCATGTTCAATTTCGATTCTACTTTGTGTCAATTTCAGTTCCGTTTCAAATCAATTTTAATTAAATTTCAATTCAATCCCAATTCAATTTGAAATTAATTTAAATCTGGATACAATTGAACTTCAATTTACTAAATGTTATTATTTAACTCAATATTATTTTGTTACAAAAATGCTTTTTGTATTTTTCCTTTAGACACAGTCCGTGTCGCTACACCGCGAAAAAACAAAGCTTGTGATTTATGATTTTGCCTTTCAAAGTCTGCTCGTATATTCTTGTGTTTATTAATATTTTTGGGTCTCTTATACAGGAAAAATAACATCAATAATAACGCTTATAAATGGTTACGCTAATATTATCAAAATTAAGTTAAAAGGAATGAGAATAATGCTTAAGATAGTAGAGTCTGAATGCTTAAACTAGCATTGTTAATATTAAGTTATTAAAAGAAATGAAAATAATGCAAATGAAACGATAATACTACACAATTTCATATCAATTTCAATTCAATTTCCAACCAACTTCAATTTACTTTCAATCTCGTTTATATTTAATTCAATTTCGTTTCAATTTTATTGCAATTTCAATTCAAACTCAAGTCAATTTCAATTCAATTGCAATTTATTTGATGTGCAATACAATCTAAATTCAATTTGAATCGAACTTCATTTCAATTTCAATTTAAATGCAATCTCAATCAATACCAATTCCAATTTAACTTTAATTCAATTTAACTGTAGTTCCAATTCAACTGTGATGAAGTAAGCGGTATATTGCGGTATATTTTATTCGCTTCTATCTAGCTCAGTTGACGTAATCACAATAAGAAAAAAAGGATAAATATAAAATAAAGAGAAAAAGACTTGTCCGCTGTTTGTTGAGTATGCGTTCGTTTCATGCACTACGTCCGTTTATTAGTCATCCCCAATAATACGTCTGTTTAACTTTTCGTATATAATGTATGTCCATCAAGTGTACAGACTATACCCTCGTCATGTGCGTACCTTTAGCTACCCTAACCTCACCCTTTCCGTACTCCAGCAAAACCATTATGAAATAAATGTTACGTCATATCGTAACGTTAGAAAAGAAGAAAAAAAGGTGTTTAGGAATGAGTTGAGAATTCATGAGTAAAATAAATTATATATATACATATATATATATATATTTGTGTGTGTAGTTTAAATCGAGTTCAACATCCATACATCACAATTGTTTCCATCTTCTGGCAACCGTTATAGAGCAAAAGTCTAAGCAAATTCTTGAGTAGTCTAAAGGCAGCGAACATCAAACATTTGTACAGCAGCAACTTGAACAAACTCCAATATACAGCAACAACTCATTACCATTGGAAGTTACGTACGACAATAATAATAATAATAATAATACTGCACACATTTTTCTACTTAATATGCATGAATTTTTCGTATGAATATGCATAAATTTAGAAGTTAAAGTTTAGAATGTAATTACTATTTTGTTTTGTAATTAGTTTTTCCGTATTTCTTTTAATCATAAATCTGTCTGCATTTTTATTTACTTATTGAATGTTTTAAGATGACATATGTATATATAAGGCTCATCGAAACAATTTTACATCTTTTTTGTTTTTCTATCAAAAATTTGTTCACTTTTCGTGTTTTCATTTCCTCTTGAATATTTTTTGGTTTTTTTTTTGTCCGCAACTTTTTTTTTTTTTTTAGACTTAATTCATGTTTTTACGATTCTTTCTATGTACACCGTTTTTAGAAGTGTCGTCTGTCGTTCTCTTTTTACATAGAAAATAAGAAATCAACTATTGATCAGTAAGTTTTCTTTAAATGCTTTTGTTGTGTGCTTCGTTTTACTCTCGAACTCTCTTTTTCTTTCAACAATATTTTCCTTCGTGTTCTGTGTTGCTTCCGCACTGACGATGTATTCTCGTACAGCTCGTTTTACTGACTACCGAGAAAAATTCCTTTTGCTATAATCCTTCCTTATTTTTACATTCGTGGACTTCGGGTTCTCTCAATCGGGCAAATAAACATTCTCTTTCTCCATCTTCCTCTCTTGCAAAGATAACGTAGAAAATCGTGTGATGTTTGCAAAGAAAAAAGATATCTGAATAAAAAAAAAAGAATTAACGGTGTTTAGTTATCACATTTAGTTGTGTGCATTGATCCATTTCTTATTTGATTTTTGATTGATCCATTTCTTATTTGATTTTTCTCTCCAGTAAAGAAAATGAAAAGACACTAAATCGGACCGACGAAGCAAATCAACCTATGTATGCGAACGTCACTCAACTTCACACATAAATCTATTTAATTTCAATTGAATTGCCTTTCAGTTTTAAATCAATTTCAATTGATTTTGATTTCAATTTGAATTCAATTTAATTCCACATCAGTTTCAATTCAATCTCATTTCAATTTTAATACAATTTCAATTCAACTTGAATCCAATTTCAATTCAATTTTGATTTATTTGCAATTTAACTTCAGCTCAAGTTCAATTCAATTTCAGTTCAATATCAGTTCAATATCAGTTCAAAGTTAGTTCATTTTCAACTCAATTTCAATTCAATTTCAATTCGATTTGCATTGAACTTCTATCTAAATTCTATTCATTTTCGTTTCAATTACAAATCAATTTCAAGTCCACTTTAAATTCAATTTCAATTCAAATTAAGTTAAATTTAAACTTAATTGGTAAGTTGAATATTGTTAAGAGGGAGACTCTAACGAAGAGCGGAAGGAGTTGGCAACGCTAACGATTGTGAACACCAAAATGGGCGATAGTGAGAATATCCTTTTCCTCTTTAGTTTTCTGACAGGCGACAGGATAGATCATGCAAGGTAGAATTTTGCCCGAGATCATCCGATACGGAGAGGGATATGAAGGGCGTACTAATGTTTTATTGAGAATAGACTAAATCACATTAAAGTTTAAGATGTGAAGTGTATTTAACCGCGAAAGTTTGCGAATAAATTATACTTGAATATTTGAACTAAAGCGGGGTTTAAGTTTAATTGGAATTAAGCGAAAAGTATAGAGAACTTCTGGATCCGACCAGCCAACCCAGGAGCCAGAAATAGACATTCTTAATATTTTCCGAACGAGAAAACATTTGGTCGTTACAGGTTTTGTAAACTCAGATTGAGATGTAGATTGTTGTCGATTAAACTCTAAAACCTCAACATTAGTTTTGGGATTAATGATAACTAAGAGGTTTTGAACAGTAGTGTTGAAGTTAATAATTAATGGAAAGTGATCAGACCTGTACTTGACCAATTTCATAGTAACAACGCAGCCCGACAGTCTACACTCTACACATTGAATGCTTTTATGATCATTGCGGTATTTAATAATATATATCGGATTTTGGCGATCCACAGGGCGCTGTGAAGATTGTAGATGATTGCGAGGGATTGACTGGTATACTGGCTACTACAGTCATAGAAGAACTGGTTTGATTGTCGCTACATGTTGTGGCTGTTTGCTGGTCTGTTGAGATGATTAGCGCAATTATTGTTACTTTCTGTGTGCAACAACTTATTGTGATTGCGTCCGCATTTTCTACATTTTGCTGTTTAGCAACTTTCCATCATTTATGCGGACGAAGCGAAGTTTACGGTCTTTGACTAATTTCCTGCAGGTACTCACGGAAGGTTTCAAAAATGTTCAACATTGAAATAATGCATGTGGTCCTTGTGGACAAGCAATGCATTTATTCTTCCCTTTATCAGTAATAAGAATTGATGCGACGGCGTTTTTCGATGGCTTACCTTTTTGGGCAGCGGCTTCAAGCGATTGGAATCGTTTTTCCGAAATGGCCAAGAAGTCAGCTAGTTTCGAAAATTTTGTTAACTTTCCTAGAAAATGCTCGTACAAGATGTGTATAGACTTACCAAGTTTCCTTGCTAATATGTGAATCAAGACAGAGTTCCAGGAATGCATTTCAATTCTTAAGCTATTTAAGGTCAAAAGTGATTCCTTGGTCATGTAATGAATTGTTTTCAAAGATGTATTAGCGAGCGAATCAGTCTAGCTCCTTCGGTGTGCAATCAGCATTTACTAACAGACGTTGATTGTTGCAGCGTTTCTGAAGTATTTCCCGTGCTTTCCTTTGTAACTGGCAGGGTGGCCGCTTAGATTGGCCTTTAGGTGTCATAATTATTCGGCATCTAAAGATGGTTTATTGTCTGAATTGCGAACGGACCGTGAAACTGTTTGCACTTCAAGTAATTCCCATAAATCTTTGGCAAACTTACACTAGGAAAATTTTGCGGTAACTAAGGTATCGCTGTTTGCAGGATGAATGGCGTAGTCTTTTCTTTTATAAGAGTCAACTGTTCTGTTGTTCACGCAAGCCCTGTAAAGTAACTACGCGCCTTTGCTATATATTATTGAGGAGTACATGGTGTGTCATCTTCATGTGTTTTAGCGAACATATTCTTGACAATCTGTAATAATTGCTGCACCAATGGTACGGAAATTGGTTTGTAATTGGCCGGAAAATTTAGCACTTACAGTATTTGCGGCCGTGCTTGTTTGCTCAGTCCCAGATATGTAAAGTGCTGCGATGTTTGTTTCCGTAAGATCGAGCACCTCATGGAGTTTCCTATCTGGGACCAAATAAACGTTACACTTGAAAGTACTGGTGTATTTCTGACACAATTGGATGTCTCCTAATGGCCGTATGAATTGTATTAAGGTTTCGATACCTTTTCCCGTCTTTTAAAAATATTCAATTATCCTTCGCTTTCGTGGTATATGGCTTTTTGGAATGCCATAGCATCTTGCCCCTTCTTTAGATCGTTCACAAAAGCCATGATCAATCAAATATGTCCGAATCATAAGATGTGTACCAAGACACAGATCAGTGCACAGGCACGTAAAGCAATGTGGGTTTTTAAGGATTTATTTGAAGAGATTTTCTGACACTTAAATTACAATATCATGAACAAATAACGAAATCAAAGTTTGGTAATTTTCTGACATTTATTAGTAGCAAAGTCATTTCTTATGTACTAAAACAAAGAATGTAAAATTAAGGTTTTCACAAAATTTTTTACATTCCAAGCCATGACCGTTGAATCTCCGCAGCTCAAATACGACACAATTTTAAAATAATTAAAACAGCTGTCATGTGAATACATAAAAGTGTCCTTGCTTCGTCTGCAACGTTGGAGATAGTTCTAAAAAATACATTTTATTACATAAAGAATATTATATTGAATGACAACAGAATAGATATTAGAAACTTACTACCGTGTTGGAAAAAACTCTTTTGTCGGAATTGTCAACATACCAAATTCATCCTCTCACTTCGAAAATCTTCACGTAAATTGGTTTCCAAGTTTCTGCATTTACGTGAGCACGAAAACAAACGTCACTCGCTGGAAGAGGGTGTGACGAAGAATAAAGAAAAACATAGCATGACTTCAGATTTAGTCAAATTCAATGACTTCCCTGGATTTACCAAGTACGCGAAAAACCAAGTAGTTATAAACCTTTATGATAATGATGATAAAAGTGACTTCTATGTGCTTGTTGAACGTTGTGCTGATAAAAATAATCAAAGAACAAATATAAACTCAGAATCAAGCTTGATGAACTTAAAGGTCCTTAAGACTATCAGCAAAGGCAGGGATAAATTGTTTTCTGATTCCTTTAGAAACATGAACAATTTCATCTTAAATAACAACTGTTCTTCTATTAATTTAAAATCGTAAATTGCCAAAGCTTTCACTGAAAGATTTGGCATCATAAGCAACATACCGTTCGAATAAGATGATGAGTATATCAAAACTAAGGTCATTTCGAATATTCCTATTCGGCCCGTTACTAAGCTTTTTTGTCGTTCTTCTGATGACTCCACTTAATTTTGTACCCACAACCAATCGATTTTAAGAGTAAAGAAATTCCAACTTTAAATGTCGCCAATGTGGTGTTTCTCCTGTTTGCGGCAAAGGAGTTTTAGGGCACCAAATGCCTTTCGTGTGGATTTTTTTTCCACAATAAATCATCTAAAATCTGTTCGATTTGGAAAAAAGAGGCTCATGGCATTTCTTTCAAGGAATAACGTGAAAAATATTCTCAAGATTTTTATGAGTCTCTTAACACTACCGATTATGAAATTAAGTTTTCCTCTCTTCCCAAATCTGCGCCCTCTACGAGCGCAAGAAATGTTAACAAGGAGGTGAAGAAATTTCTGACTAGACAACGGTTTAGTCGCGTCGTAAAATCGAAATCAAATATTCCGGAACTCAAAATTCTCATTTCTCAGCCAAATCGATCCTTTAAACCTCCGTCTGAAACAAGAGAGTTTGGAATGTGTCATTTGATCTGGATTCCTGATCACTGTGCTTCTCATCGAAACGTCAAATCTGATTTGCATCCTCGTGAAGCTTGGTTTGATGAAAGTCCATCAAGTATTCGCCTAAAGACGCTTTCCATTTTATTCGAATTATTATTTGGCAGGACAGGAAAGACAGATATCGTGAAACTGCAAGATGAAATGAAGATCGTCTCTTTTGCAAGATTCGACCTTTCTTGACCTTTGAAACGTTATCTGAGATTATTTTCAGCACATGGGAGATTGAGACGCTCGGCAGACTTATGTACACAATCATACTTCTGACAAAGTTTATATAAAGATGTTCAGAGTGTGCTCATCTAATATTTGTGAGGAATACCATGTTGGTGGATCAGCTAAGCATTTCATTTGCACCTGTTAAAAATAATATTACATCTGACGATCTTTTGATATCTTCAATGTTTATAACAATCTATACGATATCCTTGGTTTACGTAACAAAACTCGTCTCAAGCAGTTAACT
>KK351065.1:1133636-1152683 GCA_000671755.1 Glossina brevipalpis | reverse complement strand
AGTTGCATATACAAGCATAACGTCATTTTTCTTCTGGTTCCTTTATGAAACGTTTCAAAGAATTGTACGATAGCTCTGTAAGAAACAGAAAACAGAAAAAATATAATTTTGTTTCTGTAGACAGACACAGTTGATGTGAAAAAGAAATATGTACTAAAAGATTGAAAGAAATTGAACGTAGAAATTAGCATAAGTATGTAACATAAAAAAAATGTAAACAAACGTTAAGATCAAAGATTAAAGGGACGGTTAGTCTTTTTTTTTTTTGTTTTTTTTTGAAATGCACGGTGGACATAAATTGTCAAAAGCGGCAGAATAAATGCTAGAAGTGGTTAAAAAGGAGTAAATAGACATTTGGAATTTCAAGAGGTTCGGTGTGATTGCCGAAAAGCGAAAAATAGAAGCAGCATGTAGACGTAATGAATGAAAGCTATTAGCGGAATCAGCTACAGCAGACAATTCTATATATATTTATGTGTACGTATATTGCAGTGAACTTATGTTCATATGTAGTAAAATAAGAAATATTTGGCTTTGTGAAAGTGGATCAAAGTGACGATGAAATAACCAGAGATGTATATCAGCTTTTACGTGTTGTAGACTTAGCCGACGAACAGAGTACATAGAATAACAAACAAACATATTACATCAAGTAGACAGTAAATCGACACTGAGTGTAATTACTTCAAAGAAAGAGAAAAAATAGTCCTCCTCCTTTCATTGCCGTTATTGATTTTGAAAATAGGGCTCTCTTACCATTGTTATTTTTCGATTACTTTCGGTACTAATAATTTTGGCAATGAGTGAAAATAAATTCGAATTTAACTAGCGAAGATATTTACCAATTACCACGAAGTAGTTGACTAATTTTCTAACGGCAATGAAAGAAGCGGGACTATGTTTCTATTAAAGATGCTTATTAAATGTTGATGAATATGTTGTTTTAATAAAGTTTTTTTCAGCTAATTACATTGTCATAGTTTACTTGATGATCACAGCTTGCATTTGCCTAAATTGAGTTGTTATTTAATGTATCTAAATTTGTTTTTAAGTGATTCCAAATCTCTCAATAAATTTTTGTTGGAATTGCAAGTTCCAACGTCATTTTTGGTTTGACTTGTTTTTATATTCGTTTGCTTATTTCTTGCGACTTATATCTGCCTATGTTACTTGACTGCCGCTTGTTAAGTATCTTCAACATTGCTCATTGTTTACAATTTCGACTTTCTCAGCTGCAGCGTTTCAATGCTTTCTTTCATGCTCTTTTAGTAAGCATTGTGTATACTGACATAACTTTTTCTCTTCAAAGCTCTAATTTTTTCGGTCGCTCTTCTAACATGGAATGTTTATATATACAGGTCCCCGGTCACGGATTTCGTAGGACCCGGGCCCTACCTGGTACCGAAATCCGGGAACGGGGACCTATGAACCGGTACCAGGTAGGGCCCGGGTCCAACGGTCCAAAACAGGTCCAAAATCAGATCGCTTCGCCATCTGCTGATTATGTAAGCGATGCGCCCAAGCGAAATGTGTCGTTATTATTGGCAGAACTGCGAACGCAGTCTTGGACTTGTGACGTTGCTTAAGCTTCAAGACCGAATGATGTCATCATAGCGTTTGAGAATTTTAATATATCGCAAATCAGTTGATGTCACAATGATAATTCAGGCTATATGGTCTCTATTTCAACATCCGTTAGGACTATTGTGTTTTTCAATGAAATTTTTGATCTCAGTCTTCTTCAATAAAGTCGTCATTACATTGGCAGACTTGTTGATCTTAGCTGTGCCTGAGGATCCTTAACAGCCAGTATTTAGTGTATTCTTTCATTATATGCAGAATACGTTGTTAAGTCACCCTAGTATATTAAGATCCAATCGCTCAAATACACAATATCCTTATAAAAATTCGACTAAAACTCCTTTATCGCATATTAGGGGCTTGATTTCTTTGTTGGAAATATGGAAACATTAATATCCTCGTTTTATAATGCGTTACTTATTTCCGGACCCGTTCCCATTAAACAACACTTCCATCGAAGCACTTGTCACCATGATTTAAGAAAGCATTTAAATATTACAAGAACAGAAAACACAAACTTTTCAAAAAAATATCAAAAGTATTTCTGCATACGACTGCAAGGAATAAAATGCAGATGCACACATTTTAATAATCCTAAATATTTTTGTAGTTTTGTTAATGTCAAAAGAAGAGTCTCGTTATGTCCTTCGTCGATATGTTTAAATGGCTCTGACTCCTCTGACGATATTGAAACCTGGAATTTTCCTATCGTTGATTCCAACTCAATTACTCATACTTACTCATAAAACCCATTCGCAGTGTGGAGTGATATATCAAAAATTTTTGATTTTTTTCTAAGAATAGTAATAGCTTCCATTCTCATTGCACTATTTCACTACACTAAACAGACGTCTCGCGGAGAACTATGGAAGTATTGCCAAACTGACTTTTTACCTAAACATTTTGAACAAATTGTCATTCAACAATTCGCTTGTGTTATCTAATCTTGCAGCATGCCTTTCTAAAAGTAAAATTAATGGCAACGAACACCTTTTAGAATCTACTTATCATGTTTTTTAGGATTTCCCTAGTAGATCTTTCAGATATCGTCTACACAGACCTTAATAAAGCGTTTGACTTAGTTAATCATAAGTTATTGATCTTTAAATTCCAGGCATTTGATTTTCCTTCTCACTTTTCCTTCATTTTAAATCATTTAGACTACATCGCGGTTAATGATTTTTTCTTGATGCTAAGTATACCTCAAGACAGTCTATTAGGAGTTTTGGAACTTCTTTTATCTTTCCCATGTACCCATGATCTTACTGGTACGATTAAATCCAACTGTATTTTAAACTCCGCACAGGATATTAAATTGGTTTCCTCCTTTAATATGGAAACGAATTCTTATCTTTGTTCGGTCAAAGAATATGTTTCAATTTGCATGCAGAACCCATAATAAATACGTAAAGCTAGATCAATGCAAGGTTTTATTAAGCGGTTGTTCAGACCACAATACCGAAAGGCTATAAGTGAGCCTGGTAAGACCAATATTTAAGTATTCCTATGGTATTCCTCCTACAGCTGTTATGTAGATTCAATAGGATTCCTTCAAAAGTAAATCTTGCTCTTTGCCTACAGAGATTTGGGTTGGGTGTCGTTGGTCTCTTTGCTGTGTGAAAACAGTTTGCTTTCGTTAGCCCTCTTACCGTAGATTTATTCTTTTCAAAGAAATTTCTAGCTTTAGTAATATTCACGTAGAGAAAGTGCAGCCATATGCATATTTCTGAAATCGTATTTGTGTTCAACTTGTTTCGCACTTGGTATCATTGCAGCACTGCATGCTGAAGTTGCAAACATTGTGTTCAAGACTTAATTAATTCTATTAAAAAGAAGATATTAAATGCCAATTTGAACTGAATATAAATTATATCGTTTCTAACGCTGCTTTAAAGAAAAAGTCTTTTGAATCTAATCATTATAATTAAAGAAAATTTCAGCCATTTAAAAAAGGGAAAATAATGAAAAGACTAACAATTTTTTATTAATAATCCTTGAGTGAGTATGTCATGGCAACAAACTTAACAACAAAATCAACCATATCAAGAGTGGGATCTAAAAAAAAAAAAAAAACAAACAGACAATTGTAATGCAAACAATAGCTCGTATAGAAGGAGGTCAACAAGCGTCAGATAAAAAGAAATTAAAAGCAAAACAGGCAACTAAAATCTTCTGAGAGCAGATAAACACTATCATCGAAGATCGATTGTGGATACTTATATACTTATATAGTCCACTCTTCACATTGTCCAGGATAGTCGGACTAGTAGGAAAATATATATAATTGCTGCTTATCTTTATCATGTTTGAAATTTTAATTTTTATAGAAATTTAGTTAGTTTTCGTAAGACTCCGGTGCCATCATCGTCGATTGATCGCACCTAGCGGATACTATTGGAGATAATATTATTTTTGGAGTCATCTTCTGATGAAATAGATACAGTTAACTTTCCTATTTCTTATTTATTTCAGTCTTCTTTGTTTTATTAATTCATATGTAAGACGCGTTGAATATTAACCTTAATAATTTAATATGAAGGCATTGTGTGCCAGATACGTTTATATCACACGTCGGTTCGTAAGCTGATAAAGTAAATTATATTCCAAATTAAAAAAAAAAAACAAATGAGATTAAGTTTTGGTACCTTTATAATGGTACTTAATGGGAGTGGGTCTTAAAACTGTCCCGGTGTTTGCTTCTAAATTGGCTTAAGTCGTTGCTGTAGAAGGTATAGCAGTCGCCTGTGATTTTATTTATTTATTTATCGCAACCAGAGATATGTCTACTAAACTGGGCAATCATAAACCAAGGCGACGTAATATATGGATTAACAGCCTATAACTCTGTCGAAGACTTTGGAAAAGTGCGCGAAGATAACATCAGCTAACTCGTGCTCGGAAAACACTTTGTAAATTGAACTGCTAAACTCTAAAAGATTAGTAGAAGATATGTTGATTTACCTTTAAAAAAACTGTGCGGACAATCCGACATAATTGACCCAATAACAGAAGTAAGACTTTTTTGTTACCAATAATTTAAAAAGTTTGGGAAGAGCACTAAGTCTGGCAGTTTCTCTATTGATTTATATATAAAACAAGCTTTATCGAATAAGGATAATTAACAGACGAAATATTTGAAGATTGGTAGATAATGTCACCAAAAAAAACTATATTATATGTTTAAATATTATTATTATTATATGTTCAAATATCACATATGTATTGTTGCATTGTCCCTATCAGGGGACAATAACCCTGTTGTTATTATTATTATATGTTCAAATATCACATATGTATTGTAGCATTGTCCCTATTAGGGGACAATAACCCCTGTTGCTTTCCTAACCTTTTCGTTTAGTTATCTTTTTAAGCGAATCGTAAACTAAATATTTTTATATAAAAAAAAAAGTATTGTAAAAGTATTGTGTTTGGTTTGCTCAATAGAATATCACAATTTTCCCGCCCAAAAGATCTTTTTTGCTTTCCCAGGTAAAAATGCGGTTTTCTTTCTACTATTGATTCATATTCACCAGCAAGCTCCTTTGCCACTTTATGGCAAAGTCGGTAGTTTAGTTTTGATTCAAAAATTCCACGGGAAGATAAACTGAAGTATAATATTAGATCGACGCAATGGACTCTGAATGTATATTTTTGAATTCAATGGGATAAAAAAAACAACCAGATTTTCACCCTTCGAGTTAAAAAAGCCAGCTACCAACATGATCAAACGCATCTACATATATAAGCGCAAGTCATTTTAATATACATACAACGTGCGTGAAGCAAAAAGAAGAACTTATCGATGCAATCACAATTAATACTTATACTTCATTTTTAGTTTATCTTTTATTATCGAGCATATGAAAAGGTGCAAAATAACCAGACAGAGAATGCTTTTGTGCATATGTCAACATTCACGCGCATCTGTGCGCAACGCAAGTATTAAAATGGTTTGATTTTGTTCTATCTCAGCTTATATCTAAGTCTAGATACATTTACAGCTATTTTAAATGACATACACACATGTATTACATACAAATTAGTGATTGCTATCGATAACGATATAACGATAATTACTAGTGATGATGACGATAAAGCGACTAATATTCTGCTATTTAATATTTTGTAGATTTCATTAAGAAAATTAAAAGTTATTAGTTAGACAGCAAACCATAAAAATTGAATTTTTTTCAACCTTTATAGGTAAAAACTTATACAAGAATGCAAACACAGGTATACCATGTATGTTGAATGCATTTGGGCAAGTTTAAGTTGAATGTTGATAGCCAAGTAAGACAGTAAGTAATTTGTACAGTCTTCGCAAAGGTTGAGCTAATGTTGTCTATCTGGTGGTTAAAGTTTAATTTTTTATATTGAATACTATTCCAAGATATAAGATAAATTAAACGAATTCAACATATTTTCATATTAACTGATCTCATTATGTCTAAGGCGGTTGAAAAATACAGCTGTACATTTACTAGAATTTACGGACAGAAGATTCCTTCAATTAGTAGTCCTAGGCCTAGCCGGGCATTTATTTATATCATTTATATTTGGTGAGAATCTATCGATAGCCCATTGGAACTTAAATTGCTCATCCCAGCTACCTGTTCGATAATTCGTAAAAAACTAAACAAAATAGGGCCCAAGAATTTCGGAGGAATTCCTGGATTGACGTGAACTGTCATAGAGAAAGCATTGTTATTAACAGATACGAATTTTTTGAGATTCAGTAGGTATCAGTATGCTTAAGATTACAAGCACTTCTAAAGAAAATAAAATTATAATAAAGCTTCTTTCTTGATATAACAGACGTTTATACAAAACAATTTCACTCCAACATTCTATTACATCGAGCGGATATGGTCGATCCCATCGATTCTTGTACCGATATCAGAGGCTAGCTGGCTCGATAAATGTAGAGATTTTTATAGATCTCTCTGCTTTGGGTGATGAGTAATAAGCAAAAAAAACCCAACTTTTTTCTCATGAAAGCAGAGTTGTCCTCAGTAATGGTGTACAGTGGGCGTGTCTTTCGACAGATTTGTCTCATTTTCAATAGCAATCTGTGTGCAAAAAATTCCAAAGTTTTTGCCTAATATGAAGCCGATATAGATCATTTTTGCGGTCTGGACAGACAGACGGACATGCTTAAATTTGATGTTGATCAAGAATATGTATACTTTATGGGCTCTCCGAAATTTTCTTTTGGGCATTACAAACAAATAACAAACCTCACCTCACCTTCGGTGGTGGGTATAAAAAGATATTTCTTTAAAAGCAATCTTAAAATCCACTTATAAAATACGAAAATTATTATGGTCGCTTTATGTGCAGTATCAACGGGGGGAAGAGGAAAGCTATAACGTGTGGAAAAATAAATATTTACCTATGTGTTATGCTTTCATTTCATACAACAGTTTCGAGGAATTTGCAGTTAATTGGTTCGCGTTAAATTATTTATAAACTTTTTTCCAATTCTACAACATACATGATGAACAATGAAATAATTATCAAAGATTAGAAAAATTAAAATTCAAAAGTCCGTATTCATATTTCCCACACGGAACACTTTTTTAAATATTTCAAAAATACGAATTACTTGAGATTAGATAGAATGATTCTTCCCAAATATAGTTTTCAGTTTAAGTTTATTTTGGATCTCTTTTATTACAATTAAATTACTATTGTAATATGATCAAATATTATTTTTTTTCTTTTTTTAAGTTATGGCCAAACCACATTGCCCCTTTTTTATATTCTCAAGTACATGTGTACATTAGTGTTCGGTTTATTTTAAAGTTCTTGACATAAAAGTACGTCTTGATCACAAAACAATTACACATACAGTAACACACTAATATGACTACTTACATATATACATACTCCTTTGCTACCGGAAACATTCCGTTATTATGATTTTAATATGAATTGTGTGTGTGTGTGTGTGTGTGTGTGGGTGTGTGTGCAATCGCATTCGTTTCATAATATGCCTTTGATTCAATTTGACATTTAAAATGCTAAGTACATACACTTTTAGGTAGATACATAAGAGTACTCTCACACATTGTTATATTTTTTATTTTGTTTTTGGCATACATTTAAAAACGAAAGAGATGAATAAATTAGAAGAAATTAGAAGAAATTAGTGAACATAAATTATTTCAAATCCTTTTGGCATAAGCACAAGTTAAAAATTCAATGGCATAATTAAAATTTTCTTCATTCAACTTTGTAGGGTCACTGAAGTTTCCCTCTGAGCATTACAAGCGAAATGAGAAAACCATTATATCTCTCATTTGCTTTAAAAAAATGTTGCTTATTACTCATAAGGTATAGCACAGACAGACAGATCAACAAAAATTTTAACATTTGTTGAACTAGGAATGACCACGCTTACTCGATATAATAGAGTATTGAAAGTATTTCTTGTGAAAACGTTTATAACATCAACCAAGATGCTTCAGAAACCATATAAAGTGTGTTCTACTTAGTGTAATATACATTTTTACATTTTTTTTAATTTTTCCGAAGGCAACTTGATATAAACTATACCTCGTTGGAAAGGGTATTCATTAAGGAATCACCCAAAACAAATTTCGTTTTTTCGCAGTACTTGGTTTGGCCACAGTGGCCTCCCAAATATTGCTCTTATTTTGCCCTATACAGAGCAATTTTCAAAGTACAATAAAAAGTTTTTCCGGAAGCAACTTGATATAAACTATACCTCGTTGGAAAGGGTATTCATCAAGGAATCACGCAAAACAAATTTCGTTTTTTCGCAGTACTTGGTTTGGCCATAATGGATAATTAAACTTCGGCTTTTTGAATGTTATATATGACATAGCAGAAAAACTTTTTCATATCAACTTTTATTCAATTAACAAAAATTGATGTTTTGTTTATCATATTCATTCAAAAAAGTTCCAAAATAGTGTTATTTTAACTATATTTGATATAAATCCTTCCAAGACTTGGGTTAACAGAATTCTGTTAATCGCTTAACAGGCCTATGTTATCAGGTTTGGTTTGTGACTTTGCTAGTTATATTTAAATATAACTTCACATCCTTAAAGAAACTATTATAGTAATTCTTATCAATTCTAAAGCAAGATTGTTGAGTTGTCGAACGACAGTGAATGCCATTGCGTACGTAAATCACAATCAGCCGAAAAACAAAGGCGCTCTGTCTCTTTTTCCGACTTATGAAAAAATTTACGGTGGAAATAAAAATTATTATTATTATTTATCACTCTCAAAAATAAAAACGACGATAATAACATCAAATAATATATCCCAACAGTTGATCGCCTAGGGGAACATATTATCGACAAGTATAAAACTTGCAAAATATAAATTTTAAATAAGAAGGAGAAC
Source organism: Glossina brevipalpis (assembly GCA_000671755.1). Classification (NCBI taxonomy): domain Eukaryota; kingdom Metazoa; phylum Arthropoda; class Insecta; order Diptera; family Glossinidae; genus Glossina; species Glossina brevipalpis. The sequence continues at coordinate 1,143,722 of KK351065.1, read as the reverse complement.
GTACAATGTTCAGGAAGATTATTTTTCTTTTCTTTTAACCATCGGAACTTTTTGATAGACTATGAGAGATCTATGAGAATCATAGTGTACTGAGAAAGGAAATTCAAACGCAGTAGTTAATTTTTTATAAGAAAACCATAAATAGGACTATAGATGGAACTTAATATTTCTTGTTTTTAATGAGAACTTGTAATGAGCAACGAAACAATTTCTGAAACCACAACAGAGTAACAGACTTTAACATGAAATCATCAGTATATTAAGATTAGGATCAGGCAGGAAGTATTTATTCACTGATAGTAGTGAATTCAGCTACAATTTTAAGATAGCTTCACCTTCATCGAAATATTTTTTAAAATAAAACTAGAGTTAAGATTAACAAAATCAGTAAAAATAGAAAGCAAGAAGCTATAATAGAGAAAAAAACTAAACGAAAGTTCAGATCAGCCGAAAAAAATTCAAGAAACGGCAAAGGTACTTGGATGGAAGGCACATATTAGCACTTCTTCTTTTTACTGGTATAAAGAAATGAGATGAAAAAGGTGAATGACGTGTATATAGATAAATAAAAACATTTAATACAGATCTAGTGCGATTTATCTCTTTAATCAAAATGATAACCGAAGGAGCGATAACATATTTCCAAATCGCATGAATGAATAAACTGCTTAATTGGGAGCAAATTCATTCCTAAGAATGAACAGTTTTAAGCACCATTTAAAAAAACATTCTTTGACTTTTTAATAATACAACATGAGAAGTGTGAATTTTTAAATTATATATAAGAGTTTGAGCATCCTAATGTCTATATTTTTCGATTTTAATATGTGCGTGTGTGTGTGTATACATATATAATCTTTTCATTATATTAAAAAATGTACATTATATATATATGTATATGTATTCATATGTGTATATATATGAGTATATATGAATATTACATGTAGTTAGCAATAATTGCGCCATTACCTCCCTAAAATCTCAATTATGGCTGGTAGTCATTCGGTCGTGCCTTTCAATTCTCTTTAAGTGTTTTTATAAAAATTTGCATTTTTACTTTCTTAATATTCACATTTCAACCGTGGTCCGAAGGAAACGTCAGCAAAAAAACAAGACTTTTTTTTTTGTTTTTTTAGTTTGGACGATTACAAGCTGAGTCATTAATTCGTAGATACATGGAGCGATGTATCTCTTAGCAATACAATAATGAAAAAAACATATATATACACATATATTATTATTATATATATATATATATGTATATATGCATATATACATATATTTATATATACATATATACGTATATATATATTTATATACCTAATAATTTGAATTTACGAGAAAAGTTAATTAGCGCCATCAACAAATTCTCCTCTTTGCTTGATGTGAAAAACTATAATCGATAACTATAATTATAAGAGGAGAGGATCAGCATTAATATTTTAACAACCGTATGAAAAATAATACAAATATTAGCAACTATATAAAACAATAACAATTTATTAAGGAACAACAAAACGTAAAGGTAACGACAGTAACATTAACACTATCAATAGTAACAATAACAGCAAGAACAATTTGACAGCAGAGGTAACAATACAAACTAAATGGTACGAATTACGAACCATGAATTGCTGCTATCTTTATTGTAAAGGGGCGGATGATGGTATCCTAGTGTGTTGGATGTGCAATATTATTGTCTATTCAAAGCATAGGGGCTGACTGTATTTCGAAAAGGATGCTGGACTTCTAGGGTACGTCGTGAGAAGGTCGTTGCCTTCCACAAGGTTTTCAAGCGTATCTAAAACGTTACTTTAGGGTTATGTAAATATCCGAATAATATATCCGACAAATTTAATGGGTTTGAAGATTGTTATAAATAGTTTTAAATTATTTGCTTTCTTCGACTTTACCAAGCTCTGAATCGTGCCTTTCACTCCACCCGAATTTAGGGTTTGCACCTTCGTCTTTGAGATTAGATTCACACCTTCCACCTCGTCAGTCATAGCTGGCAAGATCGATCCCATTATTACTTCTAAATCTGTTACATGGACTATGGTTTATCTTTCGCCTGATGAAACTATAACTGAAATTGTTCAATATTTATATTTTGATAAACCAATTTCAACTAAGGAGGAGATGGAGGTTGATTGGTTCATTCTTAAGCACCGTTTTTTGATTCAATAAGTTTGAAAGTTGTTGATCAAATTAGTAGATTGTGTAGCTTGACGATTGATTCCTCTGTTCTGGCACTGCAATGTAGCGAAACAATTCCAACCGCAGCCGCACCTAGAAATGCTAATGATAATTCAATCAAATTGTGGATTGTTGTGCAACGCAGGTTAACATTTCTAAGTTCAGTACCCGCTAACACGATCATTGATGAAGTGTTAAAGTTTATATTCGCCAAAAGTACAGATAAGTCCAGACAAGTCTTACGTATATTAAAATTTAGTTTCGTTTATCCACCAGAAGCAATGTAGCGAAACAATTCAGGATGCGGTTGGAATTATACGTAAGGTCTTACGTATATTACAATTTAGCTTCGTTTATCCACCAGAAGTTGTTTCATTTAAAATACCTGAGCCGCAATCACATTTTGATAAACTATTATCTAAAATTACTTGTCTTCTGTCTTCTCATAATAGATGGAACAATTCAAGCATAGCTTTTATTCCTTATGCCTTTATAAAAACGTCGACCTTCTTAACATTAAGCAGTTCAGCGTGTAGCCAGATAGTACCAATGGCGTATATCAAGTATTTGCTTTTATTGATGAGAGGTAATTAAAATCCAATATATTCAATTCCGAAATCGTTTGTGTTAATTGAACAGTGTATGAGTAACACGAACACTTTAAGAGAGATGGTGTCGATCTACTGGCTATATATAATCTCTTTCCATTCGAATTAGTAGTTTTCAATAGTCCGGTATACGTTCAATTTGTATGCGCCGGCATTATATAGTAGATACAGGTAGTTTTTTATTTTTCTTCTATATTCCTCTACCATCCAACAAAGTTATATATCGATCAATCAATAACAAGGTAGGATAATACATAAATGTTGCCATAACTGACGAATTTATATGATTTTTAAGTGTTACCATCTTTCAAACGAAATTCCCAAATTCCGATTTGAAGTTTTGAAGCTTTTTATACAAATGGTAGCCAAGCAACGCCTCAATGTGTTACCAAAATTATTGGGTTCTCTTCTTAGAAAATGTTTAAGAAGCTCCTCTTTCCAACATATGTTTACGAATGTCTCTCGTCATATTTTCAAAGCCTTTCACGTCACGTTACAGTTAAAGTGATATTGCACTCACAGACTTTAGTAATTTTTCTGACCGGCTCAATCACCACCTTTCTGTTTTAAAGTTATCAAAAATTCTCGATTAATTATTCAAATGGTTTTCATTTTAATTAACTAATCGAACGCAAAGTGTAACGTATCATCATACGTCCATTACAAATTACTATCTGTTACTGTTTCGGCTGGTATTCCACACAAGTTGGTTCTTTAGGTCTCTTACTTTTTGTCGTATTTATTCACCGCCTCTTCCCTGCTTCATTCAGCATTTTAATGTTTGTGTGCAATATGAATATAAAATCGTTATAAAAACAGTTTTTCTTTTTGCTTTGCCTAGTGATCCCTTACCTCTTCTGTGAAAATCGTTAAAAATTAATTAAAATTTGAAAGACTTTTTACACGCAATATCTGTTTTTCAGATACGATATCTTTCTTCAACAAAATATATTTTCAAGCATGAACTGAGTTGGTATTGGTTTGTCAGTCGTGTATCATGTACAGCAGTTTACATAGAAGATTACATATGTTAACATTAGATTTGGGCTTTTGAAAGCTTTTATGCGTTTAACTAATTGTTTCAAACAGTTTAATTGTACGTTAGTTACTCGCACATACTATGTTTTCTTAATTTAATTAGGTTTTATTGTGCTCTACCCCTTTTTGCCATCATATACGGAGTGCTTTGTATTGTACTTTTATATGTTTATATCAATTGTTTACATTAGTTAATGGTATTGTTGCTATTAATGAACTATTAATGCAAACAAAACTATCAATTGTAAGAATAATTTGTGAATGTCATAGTTATTGAATAATAAATTCGCATGAAATACAATAGCTCTGGGGGCGAGGAGACGAAATCATATGCAAAATGGCCGCTGAAAATGAAACTGAGGAAATTAATTCGCAAAATGGTATAAACACACACACAAAACAAAGTTTTCATTTCAACTATTTCAATGGTAAGACGACGTAATGAAGCCAATTAGTGAGGAGTTTTACATCATTCAAGTAATATTCAAAGCGGAGTCTCCAAATAAACGGCATTTATTGTCGCATTACATAAGAGAAACATCTTATGTCAGAATCTTTATGTCAGAAAGTTTTATCCAAAACTACCTGAAACACTAGTACGGTACAGTACGGGTACAGTACAGTGAAATTGTAAGAGTCTTGAGAAAAGAATTATTTTTATCCAAAATATAATAAAATTCTAGAAAATTATCGCCTTCATTTAAGGAAAAATAACCCGGAAAAAATGTACTACGAGTGTTTTGTGTCATTCCATCTATTGGCGATCGGATTTGACTTTGGAAATTACTTGCGTACAACCTTCCGAAAACAGTCCATGTTTGCCTTGAGAAATCAGGGAATCCAAACCCGTTTATTCGAAATCGAAAACTTAACACATTAATTAATGCGAAATCACTGTAAATAAACCGAATATAACTGAAAATGTACTCAATATACAGTTAACCCATAAACAAACACTAAGCGATGCCTTAAAGCATTACCCAAGATTATATTTCATCTGCTTCAGTAGAAATTGGAGGTTATCAAGCCAATCAAGATTGTACTTAAAAACGAAAGTGGCGTACGGGGTTCGTAAACTTCACTCAACCTTTTCTGAGATATCCTTGGAAAAGGTGAATTGATCTAAGTAGGCCATCACAAAATTGTTATTGACCGAAAAGAAGCAAAGCAAAGGAATGTAAGAATATATGGCAACTGTAAAATTGCATTAAACTCATGCTTAGTCATGCATGAGTATTCTTCTACTGCTAGCAACAATAAACGAAAATCGATTTATCGAAAGCGATTAGATATACGCACTCACTGACACAATTTGCAAAGTAAAATCGATGCCATATACAATCTATGAATTAATAACGATGAGATACCTTTATTTTTAGGCCTAATAAATTATTTTGATTGTGATATTATATCCATTCAATTATTTATTGGGTATATAAACAATTTTTGAGTAAATATTTGGTAATTTTAAAGCTTTTAGAGGAATTTCCATAATGTATTTTATTCAAAGGACGATTGTCCATCGTTAGCTACGACTTTTCCCCATCTTTCAGGCAGCCTAGCGATACCGAGTTGGAAAAAAATTCCTTTTCTCTGGAGGCAATCTAAGGATCGACCCAATTTTTGGAGGTGTTCAGCAATCGACCAGAACAAATGGCGATCGGAAGAGACAATGTTTTGGTGCACCCGGCGAAGACGGTAGCACATTGCAAATTAGTGCTGATAACGTTTCCTGGACCAGTTTTGCTATATGCAGCCAAATTTTCTCATACTAACAGCTCACAGTATCATAACTTTAGACATATTGTGCCTGGTGTTTTCGTCGCAATTTCATCAGTAACTTTTGGTAGAGTTTCCTAATAATGGTTCCGTTGATTTGAAACAAACTATAATATACACGCCTTATCCCGTCAGATGTTAATGGTTCGCTTAGTCTGCATCAAGGCTATTTGTACTCCGCATATCGTAACGGAATTTTTGTTCTTCGTACCAAAGGATTTAGAACTTCAGAGTTGTCCGGTCTCTCTTCACATTTATTGATATGGATAAGCTCTTATTTCCATAGCAGACCTTTTCGAATTCTTTGTAACGCCCTCGCCTCCGAACAGTTGCCCGTGTACGCAATTAATGTTAAACTCCTTCTCTTCTTTTAATCTGAAAACGCATCCCTGTCTTCTTCAGCCAAATCTAAATAATTTGGTTCCTCATTTAATTTTCTGCATGTTGAGCTTTCCGTAAACAAAGCTGATCATGATTATGTTTACGCGCGTTGCTGAGCTTTTGTATTTTTACATCAATTAAGGGGGGAACTCTCAGCTGGGATCTGTACCAGCTGCTACGTTGCCCCATATTTTTTTTCTCTCACAAGCATTTTGCTATGTTGCTTTACTTTAAGAATTCCGAGAGAAGCAAATAGAAATAGCCAGTCACGGAAAGTCTACTAGCAAGATCATTACGTTTTGTGAAAACACTAGTTGGAGATGAAAGTCACTTTTTTAATATCTAAATACTGTATACATAGTAATCCAAAGAGCTCTAATAGGATTCTTCTTTTTGCATATGCTACAACCGGAGGATTTTAATTTGAGTTACAAGATTCCTACTGCCGCTTGGTATGAATTTTCATTACCAATTATCATCGCTGAATAACCTTCAAGAATTCCAGTTGGCGTTAAGCCGCTTTATTCTTCAAACACCTTCGTTTCAATATTCGATAATTTATCTACGTTGCCTCGAATTCTTCCATCGATTCGCAGTTTTCCATTTTTCTCATAGTTAGTTTTCATAAGAAGCCTACACGGCCCGTCAAATCTGAGTTCTAAAAAGATCTTTCTAACTTCTATCACATTTGTTCAGTTGTTCTGGCTTCTTAAGTGTGCACATATAGAACCGGATCTATTAGCGACACTTATTTCGAGTGGACGATGTGTTTCGCAATATCTTTCCCCGCACCCTGTACGACGGCTATAAACCATTCTACCTGCAAACATGCTTGGTTGGTAAAAAATATATATGGAGGAAGCCTTTAATTTCAGACTTATAAGTCCAGTATCTTGGTTTTTCGTTTTTTTTTTTTTTTTTTTGACTAATTGGTTATGTGACTTTCTCTTCACTTTCTTCTCGAACGTTCAAGAAGAAAGTCAAACACACTAGGACAGCAAATTTTTATTGCTCCCGGTTATCATATGTACTTTTATTTTCTCAATTTGCTGCACAAATTCCAATTCTTCATTTCTCTTCTTTTTGTTTACAACTTCTTAAGAAATTTTTATTTAATTTCTTGAAAGTTTTGATAAATATTTTCCGAGTACTCTCGGCTCAAAACCATTTGCAATGTTTATTGTAATGAAAAGAAAAAGAAGTGCTCTAGCATAATATAAACAAAAGTAAGTAAACTTTAAGTTTCTCTACAGCAATAATTTATTTTTACTTGGATCTTATTCTTTCTTTATTTTTTTAAACATTTCGTAAAACAATTTCGTAAAAAAAAAAAAAGTTGGTAAACTTGTGCATATGATTATTTTTAAAAGTCTACTTAAATTGTCTGTTAATTTGTCACAGCTATATTTCTTGTGTAAATAAATAAATAAATAAATAAATAGAAGATGAATAAATTTAAAAATTTCTAGAAAAGCTTACAAACGGATGTAATTTATATTGACATTAGAAACGGGGGTCCGGCAGAACTAGCAAATTAAATATTTCTAGTTTATTTTTACACTTTCTCTACGTACATTGTAGATAATTGAAAATGCATTTAAATTAATCCCTATCTTGAAAAATTTCCATCATTGAATGTTTCTCAAGACATTTTATTGGTATCTACTCTATTCTCCTTATACTTTTTGTGTAACTATTCTTCACCCATCTCCCACCTTAGTTAAGAAAACGTTCCTTTCTTGAAAAACTCTAGCCAAAGGAAAACTTGCAAGTTGAAGGCACTGTTTTTTCTTGGAGAAAAACTTAAATCTTGAAATCTTAATTTTAATTCGATAATCACTCTTATAATCGCTCTCATATTGAACGATATCATTGCGATATGTCTCCGCAGGTAACTCCATATCGAGTAAAGTAAATTCGAACACATCCCTTTTAAAAGACGTGTGTCATTTGCTTCATAGGTTAGCTAAGTACTTTCAACATTTTCTACAGATATACTCTGAGTTTTTATTAGAATTTCGCAATAAATGAAATTTAAATATTTTCTTGTAGAGGAAGACCTTTAATTATGCTTTAAAATTAATTCAAGTTCTTACGTATTAAAAACTTAGAAAAGGAAAACAACACAAAAAGTAGATTTTAAAAATTGTGAATTTTTCAAAGATCATATACACGTACAGGTGAATACATAGGTAAGTAAGTATTGTAAATAAAATGATATTTTGTTCGCGCTGTATCCTTCAAACATATATCTTTTATTACTGGGTACTGGTATTTCAGCAATAACAACAACGATAGTTTTTTTTTTTTTTCTAATGTGTTTCTCTGTGTGATTTTTTCTTCTCTTATTTCTTGAGTGTATCATCAAACAAAACACTGCACTGCAAGGGTATAGTCAGCCTAGGTCAGGTGTAGCTCTCAACACTCTATCCACAGATTTCAACTTACTGCTTGTGTGTTTACAAAAGTATACGCACCTACGTGGACATTTATACGTGTGTATGCGTTAACATCAATCGCTGGCTGGCATGTGCATAAGCGCATAATACATACACAAATTGATGTCTCTCTTTCTCTCTCTCTCTCTCTCACTCTCACTGTGTGCGACAACTAATATATACAATTTGAAATGTAAATAACGAAAGTATTTCAAATTGTTTATCTAAGAAATTTGCTACGCTAAGCTGGGTCTCTGAAGGTTTATATTCACAGAATTTAAGTTTTTTTTTTTTTTTATGTAGAAACATGTATAAATACTTTGTACTAACATTTATATGCGAATGCGATGAGATGTGATAGAATTATATATTTTTCTCTCTCCATCCTTTGCATTTTCAATTTCATGCTTAATAACGTTAAAATTATGAATTTTAGGAAACATGGAATTTCATAATAAAGAGAAAAACATATTTTTCATTATAATAATGATGATGATGATGATGATGATGATGATGATGATGATGATCATTGCATTACATTACAAACTGGAACGAACACCTTGCATCATACATCAATATAAAATGTGAAATCGAACCGTCAACAAAGTAGAAGTAAATGCCTCTGTCCAGCCATGGCTTATAGTTTTAGTTCGACTCATTTAGAAGTAAATATGTTTAAATTACAGGTATAATGAGGACTCTTTTCATGCAATTAAAATACCAAAATAATATAAAATGATTAAGCAAAGAAAAAAGTAAAGTGGAGTCCGGGTAAATAAGTGTCGGATTATAAAGAGATTTTCTCAAATTTTTTAAACAGAGTTTAGAAAGATCACAGGTAGTCTACGACGAGATCCCATTTAGTTTTTTTCATTTGCTGATAACGCGATCTTAATGCATCTTAAACCAATCATATGCTCAAACAATATATTTTTGTTCTTTATTACTTTTGCGGCGGTCATGCTTTGTTATATCTAGAAATTGGACAATTAACTTTAAACCTATAAATGTTAATTTGAATTTAACTGACAACAGCATTTTGTAAATAATATAATGAAACTCTGTTAAGGTGAGATAATATAACCCCGGTAAAGATTTAATGGAACGAATCAGATTAGAGATCTGTTAGGTTTTTCTAGCTTAAACGCATTAGTTCTCTATACTCAACTCATAAATCATCATCATGCTGTATACTTTCAACTAAAATATATACACTAGAGTGTATTAGAATAATGTGCCCAAAGAGTTCTGTGTTTATATAGGTTTGGCGTAATAGTGCGTATACTTTACTAAACAAAAAATTTACAAATCGAAATTACGTAACTTGAAAAAACAAAAAAAAGAAAAAATTCGTTATTTTAAAACGAGAATATATAGTTACGATTTTCACAATATTTACGTTTCTGCTCGGGCCTGAAAACCACTGATTATAAACATATATATTCACATGAACAATAATAAAAACGCCCGGAATAATATATAGGATAAATGGGGAAGCAACCCTTGTCTTCATAAAGTACTGTCTACAATTCCTTTTTTTTTTTTTGAAAAAATTTCTTTTTTTTTTTTTTTTCTTATTGCAACTAAACAATAAAGGGCTTTTCCCATCTCCTTAAATAAGGAAGAAAACAAATGAAAGGAAGAAG
>KK351065.1:1102172-1125444 GCA_000671755.1 Glossina brevipalpis | reverse complement strand
TGGAATTTCAAAAGTTAATTAGACGCATACGAATGAGTGGCGCTCATTACTCGAACTTTTTTTTACTGTTTAAGCCATTGTGATGTAACATACTAAAGGGTTTTGACAAAACTTGAGAAGACTTGGCACAAGAATGAAAGTAATGTAATGATAATACTGAATTAATTCTATCATATGGAATAAAAAAAAAGGAGGTAATCTATACAGCGGTGTTAAAGAGAGATAATAATCGAAAGCAGTCACGAAACCTCCCTGTTTTCTCCCTCCTCTCTTGAATGCGAAATTTTAACTTTGCATTTGCCATTTGTTACGGTCTATGCAGAAATAAATTCATGTTTTTCATGGCATTATCGTAATTTTTTATTCAATGAGTTTGTATGATAATCGTGATATCTCTCTTCTTTCTCGTCCACTATACCATATTTGCTTTATAAATAAATAAAATTAAAATATATAAACGTAATTAACATATGTAATCCAATCAATGTACAATAGTCGAACATCGAAAATATGAGCTTCGAATCAAATATGAGCTTTATATTGGGGAAAACACGAACTCCTTTCATTGCTCAATTGAGCGTAAATCTTACAAGATATAAAATAACTATAAAAAGTATTATTATTTCTATTTACTTCATAATCAAACTTTTGCATTATTACATTAGTGTATATGGGCCTTATACATAAGACTTCGAGAAAAATATAGAACGTCAAGAAACTCGAATTCTATTTAATATGTTTCTTTTGGAATAACTGACTATATGTCTAAAAATGCATATATGCATAAAAAATCATCACTCTTCCATTTATAAGCTTTAAAGGCGTATATTGGTATCATGAGCTCTCATTTGTCATAAGAGTTACTTCTTGTTAGTTTTGTTGTTGTCAGTTTTTGTCAAATTTGATATTCTGAAGCAAAAGTAACAATAAAACTCTGTAAACTAATTTTTTTTTCTAAAATAACGGTATTAATTTATGAAATAAAAAATTGATGTCTCAAACTAAAGCAAATACTGCCACGACACCTTTTGAATAACTCTCGCCATGAAACTCAATTTGTTGTCAATAGGTATGATTTTCGCCGTAACTATCTCTGCTATCATTTGATTTACATTAATAAAGCCAGGAATAAGAGGAAAACTGGAATTCGTTTGTTTTTTTATAAACGAACAGTGAACAACAACGAACAGGCAAACTTCAAAAAGAAATAAATAAAAGAAAAATTAAACAAATTTGAAATGCAGAAAGATGGCATAAGTTGAAACGCAAGACAGACACATTATTTCGTTGGGGATTACTAACTTTTTCATATACTTTCTTACTTCTAATGTCTATCTATATTTTAAACAAAAACTTGATTGGTAAATTTCTGATTTCTTATATAAATTTCTTATTTTTTACTTATAAATATATTGTGTGTGTTTGGTTATATTTTCAAATGTATTAATAATAAAAAAAAAAATAAAATAATAAACACATTTACCATATGCAAGTTTAAACTGCAAAGATTGAAGCTAAGTAAACGAACAATATGTTTAGTTTTGTTTTTGTTTGTTTTTTTCAGCTGGATAATGATTATGTACCTTTTAATTAACTTCTCTTGGCAATAGCGGCGATGTTAAAATTGTTTGCATTTTGTGTGAGTATCGCAGTGATAATGACTATCGCTACAATCATTGGTCTTTGCATTAATAAACTCTAAACTAAGAAGCAAACTGATGTTCGTTTGTTTTCTATAAACGTCCTATAAACAACAACAAATAAACAAAATTATACAAAATTTGTGCGCGATCTTAACTTAAAAAAAAAAAATTAATGAATCAATACTTTTTTTTTTTTTTTTTTGAAAAAAAGCAAAACGTTACATAAACGATTTCTATAAACGCTTTATGGGCCTAGCGAAGAAAAGGTACTATTTTAATTTTCAAAATTTTTCTCGCTATTTAACAGTAAGAAGTATAAGTAAATATTTTTTTTATTTTTATAAAATAATCAGCCGTTTTAATTTAGGAGCGGCTTCGAAGATACAAATGAATCAAATGCCACGTTTCATCAAACAGGACCGTAAAATGGTTAAAAATTACATTCAAGATTCTTTCCAAAAGCGCTAAAAGCTAAAATAGATTACGGGACGACCGAAGAATTATACTAAATTAGACGGGTCTACCGAACAAAAGTAGATTAAAACAATTTCTTTATTTTGGAACTTACGGGAACTTTATTTCATGTGATTATAAGTTTAATTGGCAATCCACCCGTAAGTGTACATAAATAAATAAGAAGGGACTAGACTATGAACTATGAAGTGTCATTAAAATAATGGAAGAAATAGAAATCAAATAATTTCTTACACATAAACGGCGCATAATTCAATTTCGCAGCTGCGGTAAACGAACAATAGGTTTAGGTTTCTTTATGTTTTTCTTTTACAGATGTTTTGTATGTAATCGTAATTCTAAAAGTCAGTACACTTGGATTCAAATCTCATTGCGGTATAGTGTTTTCATAGTCAATAAATGAAAAAGACACCAATGAGTCGTCGATAATCTATGCTGCTAGTGCTCTCATCTCTCTAGTCTAAGCATTAATTTCATTAGTCTGTAATATAATAATAATAATAATAATAATAAAAATAATAATAAAAGGGACTTTTGTGATATCTTCAAAATGCCACAAGCGGTGATAGCGGCGATAGTCATTAGTGGGACGCGGTTGCAATACGAATACGTGAACGGAATTCAGCTGAGGTGAGAGAATGTTAATCAGATTTTTCATATGAAAATATGGAAAATATATTTTTATATGAACGCAACTCTAAAAAAACATTTTTGTGATAACTTTTCACTGTAGGCATTCAAAGCTGATACAAATTTGTTCGTTGCAATAGCAATTTTGCTGTCAACGCTTTTGACATAAATCTGGGATCGCAGTTCATAGCTGATGTGCACAAGTAATACAAAAGAGTGGCGATACTCATCAGTCGAATGTGAATCCAATATAGGACACGTAAACTAAAAACTCAGGCGAATCGTTCATCAAATTTTTCCTGGGTAATCACTACGCAGATTTCACGCATGCAATTAATCTGTGAATGCATGTTGCACCTCTTGAGTTGTTGAAAAGTGTGGTACTGAGTAAAACTATATTAAAATTGAAAAACAAAAAAGAAAAACTTTTCAAAAACATGGCAAAGATGTTTTGTTTTTCCATGTGCTTGAAAATATTTTGTAACATCATACAGCAATTGTTGTATATTATAACACGTTATGGTAATAAAAATTCTCAAACGACGAGCTTAACATTTCGGCACAAACCTTTCAACTTTTTGACGACTCAAAACTTATGATTAAACGCCAGAAAATATCAATAATTCATTATAAGAGTTTGACGTCATGTGTACCATATGGCTTAAGAAGCGTAAATGATGTTGTTCAGAATAAAGCTGTTATTGATCGATAAGTGTAAGTAATTGTCGGAAATAAATATAATATTTTCTGTGCAATGAAGGAATAAGGTCATCAAAAGCGAAGCAAACAAATAGCGAAAAAAGAAAAATTTGTTTATATATGTATAAAGAGGGTCACAATCAAAGATGTCCAGAAACACGCAAATAATTGGAAAAGAAGATATTCGCGTGGTTTTGCTCGTATAATCTGAGCTTTCTCTTCAGAATAAAGTAAAAGTAAAGTTTTTTCAATTTCGACATCCATTCTTTTCATATTTTTGGCAAAAAACATTCATTCTTTTCGTATTTTTGGCAAAAAAATAATATTCACCAAAATCGTATACTGAGCTATAAGCATTTGAGCGTCTTAAACAAGGTTCGCAAAATTTTTTAAAGTAATTCTGTAATAAATAAAGAATTAATAAGCGATTATGTTACTTGTAACCATACATAGCTTCGTCGGTATGATAATGGAAGTTAACGACGTTTTATTTAAATAAAACGAATTGTTTTTACTTAGTAACACAAACTATTTTTTAATTACCTTTTTTTTGTTGTGTTGCATTAGAAAAGTCTCTTAGCCACGCTTCACTAGTTTCCAAACACATTTACACATTGACCACTCTGTACACTCCTTTGGTTACTTAAATCACTAAGTTTAAGGCGATGACAAAATTCGTTTTTCCTCATAATTTTAATCGATTTTCTTAGGATTTTGCGTAATGTAGCGGTAAATTTTCATTTGTAGAAATTGCTAACACAATGACTTGTACATATAAGTATATACATATTTATCTGTGTAACTGCGTGTATGCATACTGTACATAATGTATTTTTTTAAATGTGCGAAAGCTTTTCAAATTCAACTACACACGAAATTGGTATCGTTGCGTTCGGAGGAACATGTAACTTTGTTAATAGATATTCAAGTTTATCAGTGCATAGACCGAGCATAGGAAGCTTAAGGTCTCTCCAGTTGCAAATTTGGAAAATTTTGATAAGTGGTCTTGTGGATTTAGAAATAAATGCAAGACGTTTCCAAATTTTACAAAAAGGTTGTGTTTAGCAACAAGATTCATTTTTGGCTCTGTGAGCATATTAACAAGAAAAATTGTATTATTTGAAGTGAAAATTTATCGTGAGAAGCTATTGAGGCAGGGTTTTTGGATCTTGTAACTGAAAGAACTCGAGTTGCAATTAATAGCAAGAAAAGAAGGTGATAGGTCAAAAGATAAAGAACGAAACGTCGATTTTATTTAAAATTTAAAATGTACCGAACTAAAGTTTGACGAGAGAATTATTTTACTCATTTACTTACACTGTGGAATTTGTAGATATACGATAATATTAAATTAATTTACATATGTTTCCTTTTTATATATATGCAAATAAATCCGAACGAAAAGAGTACTTCGAACTAATAACGTTTTGTGTTCGTATTTAAAGATCGACTTAGTAAACGTTGCCCGAAATGATGAGCATTCTGGTCGATTCTAAGTTTTCGAGCACTATTTCTCAAAAATGAACTTTTCAATTAAAAAAAAAAAAAAAAAATTCATTATACTTGAGAAATAAATTGTTAGATCAAATGACAAAATGAATCGATATAGAATTATTTTTAAAATGGTCTTCACTAATTCAATTTTCGATAATTCCAATTTTATCTTTTTTATATATATATGAGATATTATATCACAAAGTAAAATTTAAGTGAAGTTATAATTTTCTTCAATTGGCGATTTGTCTATAATTAATATTTATAAGTTGTAAAGTTGAATTACTTGAGGCATAACATGCGTATCAAACTAAAAGCAATTTGTAAGAAGAGCAAACTTTTCTAAAAAAAAAAGCTTATCTGATCGAGCAGAACAAAAATTTTAAAGGAGAAAATTGGAAATTTTTTGCAACTTAATCGAATTTTCATTCCTGCATAGAAGATTAATTCAAGTTTAACTAAAAGGATCACTTAAAATAACTATAAAGACAACATAGGTGGTTTCTAGGAGCTAAATTAACTAACGCTTAATGTTAAAATTAACTAACACATATTTGTTTATATAAAATAAGAAAGTTTTGATTGATACATCGGAAAGAATGGTCGGTCATTGCAGATAAAGAACCTCATATTGTCGCAGAATTGCTTAAAAATTAACACACCCAACCGGCTGTTCTGTCAACTGTCAACTCATGTGATACTCATATATTTTAAATAACTTTAATCTATTAAGTGTTAAAGAATAATTGTTTTAATAAGAAAATTTTCTATATTACTAAACATGAAACCCACATTCTATATGAAAATTGAAATTGTTTCGATTGAAACTTTCCCTTTCCAAAATTTAATAAAAATTTTTAAATTAAAAAACATGTTTTGGAGAAATAAACCGTTTCATTCTACGTAAAATTTAAAAAATTTTTATTTTATTGATTATGATCATAATAATAAAAGTCTACATGTACGCTATCTTAGTATTAATTTATTCCTTTTTAATATTTGCCTGATGAAACGCTGATGCTGAATGTATTACTATGGACAAAAAGTAATGAGACTGTATATTTTTGAAAGAACCGAGCTATGATACCGATATGCATATATTTCTAGTAGGTTGGTACGACTGTTTTCAACAACTGACATAAATTTCGAGACATCTGCCCTGTTGAATTAAGCATCGTTTTGTTGCCCTAAATATACACATTAATATCAAAACATACAGTTCACCTTTTTTTTACAATACTGCACAAAGTCCCACCCAATACGCATTTGATAGAATTTCAAAAGCAACAGCTCTAATATGCCTCCGAAAAACTTATTTCAACTCTAGGAAGAATATTAGACTTAAGAGAACTTATGGAACGCTACTCAATGTTGCTGAAAGAAAGAGTAGGTTCAAAATTATCGCTCAAGTAGAATGAAGTAGCAACAGAAATACAACTATAATAACGAAAATATATATCAATTGATGACCAAAATTATGCAATAGAATAATGGATGATCCCTTGATGCAAGATTATAGATTAATTAAATAATGTATCCTTTATATACAACATTGAATATATTGCGCAATCATGCTATTTTAGTAGGAAGTAAAAAAGAGGATATGTAAGTTCTCTCTAAATTTTGTTTCATATAAAAATTAAGCGAAGCTTTCTACATCATTTCTCATATCTTTCTCATTTCTTTCGTGAATGTTATGCAAATTTTCTATTCTGTTCTTTTGTTAATCTCTCACATTTATTACTTTTTCCAATTATTTGTGCAGTATTCACAATAATATTGTTAAACGCGAATGAAAATTATTTAAAAATTTAGAAATTTAAGCTTGAAAAAGCAAAAATTTTACTATCATACGTAAATCAAACTGCATTATATCGATTTAATTCGCGTATAGAAGTTTTCTCGCACAAAGTAGCAGTAGTTTTCATTTTTCTCTTTTAAAACTGTACAGTTTTTTTTTTTTTAAGAGCAATAAGAGAGTGCTCTCTTGGTTGATAAACTTGGTTGCGCGTGAAAAAATTGTTTTGTGTATAATTTCGTTATTTATTAATTTATCTCGTTTGAAAGATGTTCGAACCAAAATCTAAAGCGTCTCATTTCTGTTCGAAGCGCATTCGAACCAAAACTTCTCATCGCATAAGCATGTGAAACTAAAAAGTCATTGTCTGATTATCAAATAATAAGATATTTAACTTATAGATTAGTTGATAGGTCTGTATATTATTTTACATTTTTGTTTTCTTCTTTTTTTTTTTTTTTTTTTAAGTTTAATAAATAGCGCTTGATTTCTATTGTGTGGTTATAATTGAAAAATAAGTTTTCGAGTGTTTGGAGAAACCAATAGAAAAGAAAAAATAGTATAGACACTTAATTAATATACCAGAATGAAACAAGTAAAACAAAACCATATGGCTGAAAATATTTCAAAAATGTGTACGAGTGATATTAGTATATTTTCTTAAAACAGGTAGCTTAAGAGCAATTCTTCTAATCAACACCGAGGAATGCAGGTATATTCATTTTATCAATTTGCTTGCAACACCCAGAAGGAAACTTCAGAAGTATAAATATTTTTAATCAACTTCTTATTTAGAATCGATATAAGCATGTCCGTCTGTCTGTTTGTGTAAAGATGAAGATTTTCCTGGCCGTAAAAATAAATGCATCGACTCTAAATTTAGCAAAAACACTGGAAGTTCTTGTACGCCAGTAGGTATTGAAAATGGATCGAACCTCTTAAAGGACACGCCTATATAAACTTGGAACATCATTGTTTTCAAGAGTAAGAAAAAAATCGAAATTTTGCTGATTACAGCAGATACAACCGCAAAAGTTATTACAAACATCGCATGGACAATTAT
The DNA here is from genome assembly GCA_000671755.1 of Glossina brevipalpis. Classification (NCBI taxonomy): domain Eukaryota; kingdom Metazoa; phylum Arthropoda; class Insecta; order Diptera; family Glossinidae; genus Glossina; species Glossina brevipalpis. The sequence goes on along the minus strand of KK351065.1, from coordinate 1,117,643 downwards.
GCTTTATCTGCACAAAAGTGGAAAAAAGTGGCCACGCCTAACCAATGTTATAGGATATCGAAATTTTATATTTTTATCAAAATGTTTGACACGTAAAAAGAAGATATAGAAACTCTAGTATGTATGTATATTCATGAGCAGTATGAAATCCGGAATCTATCGAAGCGTGTCCATCTGTCTATCCACCCGCTTGGTTATCTGCGTAATGTCTGTGATTAACATTCTACCGATCGTACAACTTAAAATATGGAGTTCAATTTGGCACAAATATTGAAACCTCTTTCTATTGAAAATAAGCCAAACCTATCAAAGGATACCTTGCACGAATGTCACCTCTGCCTTCTGTGTTCTATGTTCATTATTCATGGACTGTAAGAAATACAGGATGAAAAATTTTCGTGTATTTTTTAAACATGAAAAAAGTCAAACAATCTCGCATAATATTGTAGAGTACCGAAATTTAGTTATTTTTGATTTCTTTTTAAGATAAAGGCAGTGGGCATAAAAGATTCGGTTACAACCGAATATAACTTGCTTACCTGTTGGTCGTTCTTATCGATAAATTTTTCTTACATACTTTAAAACATTCCAAATTTGAAAACATCATCGTATGAAAAACGCCCGCAATTTTTGCTCAATTGTAGCGTACATATGAGTAACGATAACAGTAAGAGGGAATTGATTACAACTTTCAACGAGGTTTTTTAAAATAAACTTAGCTACGTTATATGCGTTATATTATTAGACGGCAAAAATGCTTTTAAGTTATTAAATTTTTGTGTATCTCCTTTCAGTTGTAATGAAATTTGTGTTAGGGTTCAATTTTAAGAATTTCAACAAAGTTATTTATTTGTCTTTAGAAGGAAAATTTACAAATAATACTATATTTCTTAATTAATTACTGCACTCAACTTTGCTTCAGGTATCCTTGGTTTTGCCTTGCCAAGGAATTAATTATTATTAAAAGCTTCATCCAAAAATTTGTAGTAGACTCCCTGAATTCCAGTCTTTGGTGGTTTCTTCTCGTTTTATAAGTGTTGAATGTATTTATAAGCATTGTCATTTCAATATCTCGGGCCTTTCATCGTTGTCGGTTTTTTCTCTTATGTCTTGTGCATATTTCGTGCTTAATGGTATCTGTGTAAGAGTGTTTATTCAAATATTGTCTTTATAAAAATGATTTTACGTTTGCGTATTTCTTTACTATTTTTTTTTTTTCTTTTTGTTTTGGATTTTAGGATGTTAGATATTCATGCCATGTAGTTCTAAGGATAACTATTTTATTCAAACAGGTAAATTTTAAAACAACCATATTTAATGTCATATTGAAAACGTAGTTGAGTTGCTTGACCTACATAAACACTTACTAGCGTTTTGCATGCTTGTACGGGTCTTTGATGTATCTTCCACCAAAATTTGTAAGTAATTTATTTATTTATTTGCAAATGGGAAAGTTGAAAAAGCTCATAGTTACCTCTAGGCAAGTTGAGCTTTATGAAAATGAAGTTTCTAGAGGAGTAGTTAGGAATATTTAAATTGATCTCTCTTAATAAAATTGGCGAGTCCATAATACTATTTATTAACTGAACTAAGAAGCCCGCGTTTCTCTAATAAAGCTGGACTAAAATAGGAATCTATCTTCATAAGGTGTCAAGGAGTTTAACGAGTTCTCACCGAAATTCTTAAGGTCAGGCAACAGTCATTTCTGGATATTTCTACAGAAGCAATACAGTATCTGTAAGAAGGAGGCATATTCAAATATTGCTTTTATCAAGTTCAGCCCTTTCGTAACGTAGGGACCACCGTTAAACAAAGTTAGGCGACGATCGAGCTTTGTTTACGAAAAGCTTAACATGCAGTTCAAAGTGTAGTCTGTAGCCGAATTAAACATCGAAATTAATGAACGGATCTGAAGTTTCAAATTTATATGAATCGATGTAATACTCAGCAATGAATAGATTCCTCATTGAGAATGAAAATTTCTTGCATTTTCTTTAGATATAATGTCGGAAAATTCAATGAATAACATATAACCAAATTATCTGGATTAGGCTGAAGGAGGTAGCGATACGTTTTCAGATTAAAAGGAGAGAACAGTTTAATATTAATTGCGTACACGGGGAATTGTTCAGAGGAGACGGCGTTACAAAGAATTCGAAAAGGTCTGTTATGGAAATAAAACCTTAATATCAATAAATGCGGAGAGAAAACGGAGAACTCTGAAATTTAAAAATCAGTAACTTATGATTAATTCGGTCAACAGCTTTACTAACGTCTGTGTATACGACATCCTTTTGCAAGCTTGTAGCTTGAACACATAACAATTAAATTCTAAAAGTTAAATTATAATCAATCTTTTTGTTAGAAAGACATAGAATGGACGAAAGACATGCAATGGACGAATAGATGACTTGATGACGAAAAGTATTTGAAGTGACGATATGAGGTAACGATTCGTTTATACAATTTTAGTAAAAACTCCGGGAAACTGCACTATGATAATATCGATCTATTTTGAAGTTTTCACGATATTGTGAATAAGGGCAACACGATTCGTATCAATAGATATACCCAGGCGTTGAGGAATGTAGGAACAAGATAAAAATAAATTTTTATTACCAATTTTCGCTCGGGTAGCAATAAATTCAGCATCAGGACAACTTGCATATTCAAATAAGTTGATCGGAAAAACAGGTGTAATGCAATTTAAACTCCCGTCTTTGGTTCGACCTGATGTTTAATTTCTGAAAACATGGAAAGTGTAGGGGAAAAGGGTAGCCAACGAATATAGACCAAATTTTAATCAAGTTTCCGTGAAGACGAAACAAGAAAATTCTGTGTTCACTGAATTTAGCTAAGTAAACTGAATTTCAGAGTTTAAATCTCTAACATTTTGATAAATAATGTTCACGAAGCCTAAAGAATAACTCCATTTTTCGTAGATGGAAAAGTTAAGGAATTGTTCTTTCAATGTACGGCAAGTCCGTACGAATGAACTTCTTTATTAATGGTAGGCCTTATTAATGGCAGGCTAAAAGAGATGTTTTTTTTGATAATTTTCGAGATTGAAGAAAATAATATTTGTTGAGGTTATATTTATGTTTTAGGAAAACAAAACATTTCGGAAAAATATTTTAAAAAATGGCAAATACCGGAGCCATTCTTGCAAGACATGTATAGTTTAAGAGAATTCAATGCATCTTTGATATATTTGAGAAAACATAAGGCGTGATATGCTAATATATGCGGCAGATAATTGCAAAGGGGAAATGATTGGAAACGAATACACGACGGGAAGACAAGACGGATGTAAGAGTAAACAGACACAACACGACGAACAATAAACGAATTTCGGACGTGCAACGGACAAAGGTCGGAAATACAACGAACTAACATTTTTTCAGTTTAGACTCTTTTTATACTTAAATTTTTGTGAATTCGAATCGTCGCAGTATTGTCTAATGGCAGCTGACAATGCACATAGAGTCCTAAAGTAACCAGCTTGCTTTTGATTAGAGAGAAATAAATTTGACGAGTTTTTCGCAAAAGTCAAATCTTAAGCAGAGTAATTTGGAAGGCAACAATCCTTACTTCAGAAAGCAGTGGCATAAAAGTCGATCGTAGGAATTTAATAAATAAAGCTCTTGAAAAATCACCCTTCCAAGCTCTAACGTGCATTTTTTTCATCGGAAATCAGAGATATAACGAACGATGCAACGATCAATGAAAAACTCATCGCCTGTTCTTAACCGGATAGTATTTTTCAAGACTGAAGTAAGCCGCAACATACGCATAAGTAAAGTAAGAACGCAAGCAAAGTCAATAAGTTACCCTTCCACCAAGAATTTACTCATCATTCTAGTGTTTCGCTAGAATTGGGGAACTTTTTTGAACCTTGGTAATTTGCCATTAAATCCCAGTAAGCAGTACGAAATGCCTTCATCGATGACTTTGTAAGGTATGTATGTCTTTGCTGCAAAGATTTGTTAACTTCTATCGCGAAGCGGTTTGGATGAAAAACCAACAAAAGACCTTTTGGCTGTGTTAACATGTTGGCAAACAAGATATTATTTGTTTTATATAATCAATAACAATGGAAGAGTGCGACGTATATTTATTTAAATACACTTAGTCGACAACTTTTACTACAATCGCTTTTTTCTAGTTAATGGTCTTCATTTGTTTTCAAACAGATTGTAACACAAGTAAGAAAATGAAACACACGCTGCAAATTTTCTCAATTTCAATTTCAAAAATGTTTTTATGAAAACATCTCGGTATTGGATTATAGGGACATTTTTTGCATAACAGAGATTGAATGATAAATTTAAAAAGTAGATAAATGAATTAGAATAAAGTAAACAATATTTCAATTTGTTATTAATTATTCAATAAATGCAAACATTTGTACTAAATAAAGCTAATAATTGTGAAGGTGTATACTTTTCAACTCACTAATATTTCTTCATCAAAGTGAAACGTGATACATTTGAAAAACAAATTTTCGAATTTATTCTACAACGAAGTTATTCTAAAACGTTGAATAAATAGCGCTTTCATTTTTGATTATTGTTAACGAACACTGCACTGCGCTGTATATGCAAATACACATGATGTCTTTTCCAAGCTTTATTTCATTTCGGAATATGGCGCCTTCATTTACAAGACAGAACAGTTTCTAGTTGCCTTTGTTGTCATTAATAGGGAGAATTGAAAGAAAACAGGTAACAGAACAAACAATAAATACTCCTCAGTAGAGTGAATAAAGAAATATTTTTTGTTTTACATAAAGGTTCGTATAGAGCTAGAGTTACTAAAGATATTTACTTGTGATTTCTTTTCTATAACTTTGTATTGTATACATAGACGTAGGCGCACATACTCACTTGAAAACGTAGAATTGTTTACGTTTTTGTTTTATAAACGTTTCATACAGTGTGACGTCATATCAAGAAACCTCTCAAATAATTTTTGCTCATGTAAATAATGGAAATGAAAGAGCAAACAGCAACACAGCAAGTAGCAAGATATAAGCACAACAATTCATGGACAGAAAATTATAATTATTTGCTGAACCAACAAAAACAATATCAAGAAATTTAAATTTGTGAATTAACTATATCCCTCAAGAAAGAAAGTTTTTGAAAAGTAAGTAAAAATTAATTTTAAACGTCAACCTAAGTTAAGCAATGTTGACCAATAAACAGCAACGCACAGAGACGGATCACTGCTACAAAATGTTAAGTCTTTGGAATGGAGCCGCTGAGGGTGCTGACACACAATTCTAATTCCAACGAGTTTAAAGGCACATATCGCGGGAGGAGCTACTAACTAGATATTATTATTATTATTATTATTATTATTATATTTTCTAGTTCAATGAAATTAATTCTTAGACTAGAGAAATTAATTGAGCAATAGCATCATAGGCTATCGGCTCTCCTAACTAGATAAATGCAACAAATATTGAAATTAATACTGAGAGGTCATCATGTAACCTTTTTAAGGTCTCTTATTAAACAATAATGCTTAGAAAGCGATACTATAGCTTCATGTAAGCAAATTTAACTGGAGATATTGCCTTTTTGCACTACCTTGTTACGTCAAATCCGGCGCTGCTTTAAACAAATTTGCATTAGTATTGAGTATAAAGCAATAAAAATTATTCCCACAATCTCTTTCAAAGTTGTATTTGTAAGAAAAACAGCTGTGAAAGAGAAACACTCAAAAATCTAAATATATTGTTCAGCATTTGCAATTAAAATTTGTGTATTTTGTTATGCTTAATATGCTTATGTGTATTTATATATAAGAAATAAAATATATTTATGTATAAAAAGTAAGAAGTTTATTTAAGAAAATAGAAATTTTGCAAATTACAATTTTGTAAAATGCTGTCCTCATTTTATTTTGCACGCTTAATATATATGTGTTTATATAGATGTGTTTTCTTTATACAAAAGAAACAAATGTCAATGTATTTCTCAGTTTTTACGACTCTCTCATTATATTGGAAAGCTTTCCAGATACTATTGGAAACTCAGAGATACTGTTACATGATGCTAATGAAACCGACTATCGCGAATCATATTTCAAAAGAAATTATATTATGACACTGCAGCCATTTTATCTAAAGTTAATATCTTTTCTATGGTCATTTTCTTTTGTCGAAGCCTATTAAACATTTTTAAAAGATTATGGTGGCATTGTTCCACCATATCGCAATTGTCAGTTTTGATTTCAATGGTTTAAAAGCAGTGAATGACAAGGAACGGCCTGGAGAACCAAAAACGTTCGAAGACAGTGAATTGCAAGACTTATTGGACGAAAACCCAACTTTGATGCTCAACGAAATTTCGAACAGCTTAGCCTTTAACCAATCAACTGATTCCATATGTTTGCATGCGATGAGGAAGATCCAAAAGGAGGGGTAATTGTTACCATACGAATTGAGTGAAAATTTCATTTCAGACCGTCTCAACGCCGCGTTTTCATTGTAAAATATTTAGCATTTGGGTAACGTACTTCAGAGAGTAAAATTATATGAATAAATGATCCGGTATGATAATAGGCCTCTATAAGGAAGCCACTATAAAAAGTGAATGAACTCATTGAACAGTAATGTAATTGAAAGTATTATTCAAGTTACACTCAATTCAAAGCTAAAGATATACACTTGCTGTCAACGGCATACCTTTAGGTAGCGCTCTTCATGACATTAATAGTATCTAGTAATGGATCGCACAAAGGAAGATTGTTAGTATATATCGTATAAAGCTTCCAGAAGGGATTATGAGACAAATAAATTGTTTCACAATTCCTGGTAAATATATCAGGTTTATTAAATGCATCTGTTTTTTCACGATTCGATATGTAAATTGAATTTCAACTTTAGATACAATATAATTCCTAAGTTCTTAAATCTAGTAACATTGTCTATAAAATGGTTGGAGGGAATTATAACGGACCAAGGAAAAGATAGTGATATATATTACATACATTACAAGTATAAATTAATGTATTGGACTGAAGGCTTATTAGGCCATCGATGGAGTTAGGGAAGATTTTCATATCGTCAACAAACATCAAATACTTCGATTTCTTGATATACACTATACGTGTCCTAAAGATAGTTGAGAGCTGGGGTATTACTCAGGACATTCCTACAGGTGTTTGCTCCAAGAAAATTTGTATTAAAATGAAAACTTCGTATTTCTGGAATTTCAGTTACTTGTTTATTAGCAATATTACAAACGTATAGATTTCTTTAATTACAATGGTATCGTTGGTACAATCGCGCAAAAAGAAAAAGCCAACAGGTAGGTGTTTGTCATGTAAAGTAGATAAATAACTATAAGTCGTGTATCTAAAAACGGAAACCCCGATAATTTAACAGCCAGTTAAACAGCCGTTGTAAGTAGAGGTAATATGGTAATATGCCTTTCTGGCGGAGAGATCATCAAGTAAGAATGTTTTGCACGGTTGCTCGTACCTCACTGACCCGATCCTGTACAAGGAAAACAAAATGAATCTTACCTTACCTCACTGTTTGGACGGCGAAGTCTAGAGCACTTTACGTTGCTTGTAAAATGAAGTGAAGATCACATAACGAAACAAGGAACGCACCCGAAAAATCGGAGCGATGAAAGCGAAGTTCCAAGTACTTTAAAGACTTGCACTAGCATAACATTCGTCCAGAGCGTCATGCGCGGCGTATGTGTTGCACCCTCCTTGAGTTGCCACCTTTCTAGCCCAAAAAACGTAATTCCCAGCATTAGACGTAAGGTGCTCATTCCAAATAGCGCTATGTGGGTGTGTCTTATAATGGTGTACCCTGCAAGCGCAAGAGCTCTGCGTCGATAGACTCTGTTTCTTATTCTTTCAAACCAACAGATTAAGAGGGAAAACTAAGAAATAAATAAAAGTAATCTTCCAGAGGACGTACTATTCGTTCAAATTGATGAACTACAGGATGTGGCGGTGTATCAAGATATTTCAAACACTACCACACACCAACAGTTTGTGGGAGCACACAAGGCACCGAAAGAAATAAATAAGTCGATTTCTAAGAGATTGAATGAAGGAACTCCCAGACGACTAGGGGCTGAAGATGAGGAAGGCCGCGGCAAGATGAAGATAGTAAGAAAAGTTGCCTGTAGCCTCAAATTACTGTTGAACGGTGAAAACGCATAAGCTCTGAGGAGCTGCGTAGAGGCAACTCATGTACCCCGGATGCTGTGATATCGTGCATCCTTGCAAACAACGCTGCTGTCTGGACGAATCTCCGTTACTTATACATCTATAGCCCGCGAAGGCCTCCAGCAATCAGGATGCAGGGATCGATATGGAGACCAAAGCAGCATAGCGACCAAGATATTCATGACTGAACTCTGTCGTAAAGAGGAACCAGGATTCATGCGGCTGGGAATCGTCTCAGTCGAATATTCAAAAACCACACGAAACGACGCTTAGCTGAGGGCTCGACTAGATTCGAAACTAGAAAAAATCGGCTATAAAGTTTTAATTCTCAAACTACGCATTTCACCCCTTGCAGGTCGACACGAGACGACGGATTGGCTTAAGAGACATTTCCGTGGATGCTTATGGAATGCGGTAGAATCGGGCCAGGGGAACCCAACAGAAATCGGCATCGCAAGAATCTTCGGATCGTGCGAATCATTGGGGCCAGACGATATAAAGCCCTCGGCGCAAACTCTTTGTTACAGAAGCGGACCATTGTGCTGCATGGCCGTTGGTGTCACACCGATTCAGTGTAACCATACCGGAGAAATCTGGAAAGAACAGACGAATCTCTGAACCTGGGATAACTTTACAAGAACGGTACTCAGACGGTTTAAAACTGGCAAATGAAGCATCTGGGGCAAATACGGCCCGAGGCAATGCGAGAAAGAACTCACCTTCACTCCGAGAGTCAAGCTGCACCGGAGGCCCTGAAAAGAAATGCGTAACGTCTAAGGTATTTGTTGGAATGCCTTCAATACTTGATTAGACTGATCAAACACAATGGGGTGCAACCGACATGGGTGTCCGAAAAATCGGGTGTTGAAGGCAACGAAAAGACCAAATGTTTAGCTAAAAAGGAAGCTCGAAGGACCACGATAAGTCCGCAATTTTTCTGCAGCGTACGAAGGAGTCACTTTATGAGACTGGTATCGCAATGTGCACAGAAAAAATCATTGCATAGCCATTGGAAGCATAGCAAAAGACAACCTTAAGCAAGAAAATTCATAAAATCTCCGGGCATAGTATACAAGCTATTAGAATTAGAAATTTGAGGAAGTCGGACTCTATGTCTGCGTGGTTGAGAAACTTGGCCCAAAGATTATTGCCCAGTCGGTTCCGAAAACCTCAGTCTGTCTGAGTTCATGGAAGAGCTGTATGAGTTGAACTTTAAACGTCTCCTCACTAGGGAGGAATTTAGGAAGGATGTTCGACTGGTTTCGAAGCCCTGGCCGGAGTCTCGTGATGTTACGAACGTCATTCTGGAGGGCAGTAATAAGATTATTGATGCCCTGTTGAGTGCCGGTTGGATTTATATTAAAAGGCTCCACTTTAGGATTCGTACTTTTGACGAAGTTCCTTGTTGTTTTTGTTGTGTAAGTTTTGAGCGCATGGTAAGGAACTGTAGTGTTAAGGCTATTGTCTGTAGACATTGCGGCCAAACAGGCCATAGGCACGGTGTGTGTATGAACGCCGCATACTGTAGAAATTGCGAACTCTAGAAACAATCTACTGGATGTCTTATGATGTCGGTAGCTTACCCCCTCTACAGCGCTGGCAGAGGCCCTTCCATATATGGCAGTATAATTGCGCTCTAATGGTTAATTTGTCCAGAATAGCAACTTAATCCAAAAAATTAATGTATGTAATACAAGAGTATCCTCCAGCCCATTTCCACCTACGACTTACAGATATGTGGAACGGCCAGCAATATTGAAATTCTTTTTGTTAAAAATCAAATTCAACAGCTTTCTTCAAAACATTTTGACAGACTGAGTAATCAGGTGATTCCTTTGGCAATATGACTTCTAAACGACTCAAATGAGATAAGTTAATTGAAAAAGCGTCATTTACGCGACCTCCCATGTATTAATTAATTTATAATTGTTTATTAATTATTTGACGTATTTTCCTAGTTTATAACGCTCATTTCAAATTTTTCACATATTGTATCTGTATTTTATATTGTTCCCATAATCTTTATTATATTTATCACTCACCCATAATATTTCTTTTTTATTATCTTTTTGATAGATTGTAAATTAATGGTATAATAAAAGAAACTTTATTTTATAGTTTGCATACAGACTTTTCTTTTTACAATAAAAAAACCAGACATAGCTAGCATTCACATCTGATCTAAGACTTTTGTCTTTGACTTTTCTGTTTTCTAACGTTGCCAAATAAAAGCGATTTGCCAAAGATTACATTCACTAGATTTTTATAACTACTTTATTCTACACTATTTGTAGCATTATGTATAGAAAGTCTCTCATTTGAGATTTTCTTTCATTTTTTGATTAATGTAAAATTTACTTAATGGCGTAGAATCTTTCTAATGCAAATGGAGACATCTCTCCTTTAGATCGTATCCTGTGAACTCTATAACTCTTCTATTAATTATCATAATCTGGAGAATATCACTTTATAAGTGGATCGAGAGATCGAGAATAATATTTAATCGCTTGTAAAAAAAGGAAAAATTTTCTTAGGTTTTATAAAAAAGTCGTCGAAGGATTTTGATGATTCCTACATAACAAAAAGATTATATGTGTGGCGCCTGTAAAAGATATTGAATATTACAGGTCACTGATTTGATTTTTAAATCAAGTTTCTGTACTCCCAGGTATTTTTACCAAACAAAGTAGATTTTCCGTTTGTCTTGCGGGATTTAACGTGGAATATATCCTTATATCCTTCGTCTGCCCTATGAAACTCCTTTGAAATTAACTGATTTTACTTGTTTACAGGAAAGACAACACCTGCTAGGGATGCCTTTTTTGCTTAAACCGTTAAAGGGACGTATAAGTTCCGCATTTCTACGCTTTCCAGTACTTTTAAATGCTCTAACTCGTTTTTCCAGTTAGGCTTTCTCAAATCCGCAAGAAAAAATTAATGAATGAATGAATGCAAAACCCAACATTACATTTGAGCTTTGTGGAGATCTTGTATCTCTGATATGTGATTTTAACTGCTTAATAACCTTTTTTTTCGTGCGTAGAGTATAGTACATAGAAGAAGCGCGCTTACGAAGTTGACATGGCCGTCTTCAATGCTTAGGGCGGTCGAACATTTCCCACTTTGTTCTCTATACATATATAATAGTAATAGTCAGGAGAAAGAAGTGGGGAACATATATATTAGTTTGGGGAAAAAGAAATCCAGCCAATCTTATATTAACTTCAGGACTTTATTTAACATTTCGAATTGGAAAATAATGGATTTCTTTTTCCCCAAACTAATATATATATATATATATATATATATATATGTTTATACATGTATAGAGTGCATCTCTTGACTTTATTGTTTTATCACTGCATTGCAATCATATATGTATGCTTACTGTTTAGTTTGCCTAATGGTAATGAGCCTACATGTCACTGTTGATATTGTTGCAAATATTTGACATCGTTTCTCTACTTCTTTTTCATATCAAACAGGGCATCATAATTTTCCCCAGGTGAAAACCTTTTCACTTGTTGAGGGCAAGTCTTGATTTGGCCTGAGCGTTGGCTTAGCCTGAGCTTAACTTAAATTAACTTATCCTGTAACCTAAATTGAAGTTTATAATATTTATTTCATTAATAAAAATGAAAAGCGATAAACTTATTGTTTCCTTCTTGTACATTCATACCTAATCGTTCATACCTAATATGCGTTACCAGGGGAATAATTCATTTTGCAATTATTGTGAGTGCATTATTATCATTGTGATGCGGCTATTCGTTTGGGAAAAGAAATATAAATGATAATAATCATTAGCATTTTTATATGCCATGTAAAAGAAGCTAAAAAACTCATAACTTGAGCAATAGAATAATTTGAGCGATAGAATAAGGATAAAATATTTTGTCACATCCTGTGGAATTTTAATATTAATTTCGCTAATTAAATGTGGTAACGAAATTATACCATTGACCAATTTGACCACAAAGGCGATACCGAGTGCAAATCTCCGCCTATAAAGGTTTGGAAAATCAATCATTTTCAAGTGGTCAACATATGGTGGAAGAATACGACTGGAGCTCCAACCAAGTCCAAATATAAATATAAATATAAATAACTGTTTCTGTACTGACTCAATTAAATCGATATCACAATCATAGTTTGGGTAGCACGCTATTGACACATACTCTAGACGAGGCCTAATTAAAACGATGAATAAGCATCTGGTTATATATATGGGTCTTGAAATTCACGCGATCGCATCTTGTGAAATCCCGGAGTACTTCTAGCTTTATTAACCATTAAATGAGTGTCCAGATGGAAACGAAATTTCGATTGAAAACAACACTCAAATCAGTAAAGTATGCCACAACATCAATAGTCTTGCCAAGTACGCTATAAGTAGTGCGTACGGGCGAGCTTCTTGAGAATGATAATTTTGTACATTTGCTTATATTAAAAGTCGTGATATTTACGTTACTTCAAACCACTAAGGCTTCTTGTAATCTTGTTTTAGGTAGTCTTCTGTTGCATCGAAAGACAGAGACAGCTTCATATCGTCAGCTTACATAAGGATTCGTGTGTAATGGACCACAGACGTATGATCATTTACGAATAGAATGAATAGAAGAGGACCGAGACAACCGATGAAATATTTATTTCTCTAGAAAAAAATATGATAATAATTGACACGTTGAACACGATCGTTTAGATAAACTGCGAACCATTTGACTAAGATATCCGGAAAGCCATATAATGTAAGTTTAGAGATAAGCTAGTCCTGATTTACTCTATCAAAAGCCTTGCTGAAGTCCGAAAAAAATGGAGGTGTTGTCTTTCTCCTATGAACGTAGTGATCATCAGGTAAAGAATAATATAAACGAAAGCTATTTGCTTTTACCATATGAATATTTTCATTTGACTCAACACAAGTTTCTTGAAATCTGTAAATGGTTTTCGGTAAATATTTCCCCTAATATTGTAAACAAAGCTAAGGCAACTATAAGCTCATAATTCAGTAATACGAACTTGGTCGAAGGAATACTAAGAAAACAAGGTAAAATCAATACTTTTATGCATGTTCGAAATGTGTAGACTTAGACGTGTCAACCCATTTAAATTTAAACATAATATTAAATAAAATCCAACCTTATTTGCATTTCTACTGTTAACATATGTATTATTTGAAACTTTTCCATAATCTAATCGCTCCGCATAAATTATGAGAACCTACAATCCGGCTTAATTTTGTCGCCTTTACTGAAAGGTTTTATAAAAATATATGTGTACTCTTGATAGCTACTCTCGATCTTAGCTTCTGAATTTCCCTTTTGTTAGACCAAAAGGTCACTTTTTTCTCTGTGCTTGTTTATAACTTTCATTTACATTGTTTTCAAGTGGGACTAAAGTGTGAGAACGGACATTTACTATTACAATATATTCAAAATTATGGCTGTCAAAAAATGATCAATCACCACTGATAAGGACATCCAGTGGCAAGATTAGTGTGTTAACTCTTTATTGAATGTCTTACGAGAAATGAAAAAAAACCTTCTAACATATAATGAAGTACCAACCGAAGTGGGCCGAAAGAGACCAAAAAAAAAAAAAAATAAATAAAAAAAAACTAAATCGGTTTGTAATGGCCCAAAGAATGGAAAACAAATTATATAAAAAACTTTTTCTCCTTGGACATAACATTGCAATGCACTAATAGATGCTGAAAAATTTTAGGATCCAATCAGCAGTTGTGGTCAAATTCTTACAGTAAAACACCTTCTTTGCGATTGCGTAAACCTTTTTATTATTAGAAGAATTACATTTGGATCAACTAATCCAATGGACGTCTTGAAATCAGTTACGGAACGTCATATCAATTTAATATATTACTTTATTTAAAAAAAAAAAAAAAAAAAAAAAAAAAAAAAAAAAAAAAAAAAAAAAAAAAGAATAGGGGACTTTAGCGTATATTGCCAGTGCTTAAGTCATTTCTCTAATCTAAGAATTGATTTCTTTAGTCTAGAAAATTATAATAATTGTAATAAAATAACATTTTAATGAATTTGAAAAAAACATTTTCTCTCAAAGTTACTCTTATTTGATTACATACCAAAGCCCTAAGTGCTTAGAGGTGCTTAGAGAATTTCTTACATATTAAAACACCAAATAGGTTATCACATAAAAATAAATTTAAAAAATAAAAAAATTATTCAATTAAAGAAATTCATAATTTATTCTTAACTAAGTGTTATTTAAGAAAATTTAAGAAAATGTTTTGTGATTTTGAGCTTTAAATAGAAAGGAAGAAGATAAGCGCATTTAATATTAAGCTCAAAGGAATAAATGAAAATGATAATTGGTTTAGAAATATTAAATTATTTTCATCACAATTTTGAAAATTGAAAATCGTTGAATTCGATGAAAATTCACGGAACGGAAAGTATTGAAAACATATCACACATATAATGTCACTCTCATTATTATTCTCTCTTCAAAATTTAGGTTTGTTCGTTAGTTCACCTAGTCTGTGTCTAATTTATAAGTTAAATGCGTCTTTTATATGTTTCTGTTGCATATATATCAAACAGGGCAAACAATTTCAATTAGCGCATGAATGATGCACAAATAACACATTTTCATTCGGAGATTCTATAGTTTATAATTAATATTTCATTTACACTAACTAATAAAGTATTTTTTTATTTTTTTTTTATTTTTTTTCTTCTTTATTTACTTACGTATTTGGTAACTCTCAGATGCATCTTTCTTTAAACACGAACCGCCAATGTAGGTGAAAATGAATGGTAGAAGAATGGAAGAAGTGAAACAGTACATACAACAAGTAATTTGGTATTCGTTCTGAGGTTAAAAATAAAAATATCGAAAGCATTAATAGCAAAGTTAGTCCGCATGCTCACAACTCACAAGTCAAGAGATCGTACATGAGAATTTAAACATCACCAGAATGGCAGAAAATGAAAATTACATTCATGTATATATATATATGTGTATATGTAAATGTATTCCGTTTCGTTTATATATTTGTGAGCAGCTTTTCAAGTGATGTTTCGAGAAAGATCTTAAAATTTTAAAAATGATGCTACGTGAGAGATTACAAATCGTTTGACATGACGCCGCTACATACCTCGTAAATGTGAGGAGACGTTGCTATATATGAAAAAAAAAATTCAGAAGAGAAGATTACTGAACCAAAATAAATCGCGTCTTTAACCAAACGGCAAACAAATATAAGCACATGAAGGGAAATGTGAATTGATCAAT
>KK351065.1:1072402-1098523 GCA_000671755.1 Glossina brevipalpis | reverse complement strand
TATAACATTACATTTGCAAAGAGGCAATTAAAAATGGTAAATAATAAAAAGTCGAATAATGATTACTAATATACTGAATAATCGCTGATTTGTTTCTTATTAAGTGAAAAATTATTCTTTAAAAAATTTGTGTTAAATTTGTATTTTTTTTTTTTTTTTTTTTGTTGTATTTTCTATGAATTACATTAAGATTAATATTTATCTTCTCATCAAAATTTTTTCTCATTATTTTACACTCGAAAAGACTGATAGGATAGCTTTAGGGTTTCGCTCTATAGTGACTAAATTCTTAGTAGCTAAACCTTTGTTAGATCAAACATTGAAAAATTACTTTTTAATATTTTATTTTTAATGATAAATTAAATTTTGCTTTCTAATCGTTTGTACCGTGTTAGGATAATCAGGAGAACAAGAAACTCTAAATTAATTAAATTAATTAATTTTACTTCTTGATTGAATACAAATACGAAAGAGTCTGCAGCGAGTCCTATGAAAATTTCGTACTTTTTGGAAAAACTTAATTTTGTTGCAAAATTCGTAGAATCTAAAAAAATAGGATCTTTCCACATAGACAGTTTTCCAAAGAATAATTTCGAAACTAATAATTTATTTAGTAAGCTTTTCCAGTTAAATTGCATCTATGTTCCCTACGATATGGGTTTTATATATTTCTTAGTCATACATACGCCATAACAACCTGTCCAATGTTGGACGCCAGAAAAGGGGAAATACTGTCTATTACAAACTCTACAAATGCGCATGCTCATCTCGTTATGGGCACTTGCGTTCCCTAGCTTGTTGCTCATGTTAACTCATGTCCGTGAATTCGATGCCAGTGCGACAGCGAAAGCGCGGTGCCACGGGAGAAAGTATCCAATCAACTATTCATCTTAACTTCCTGAGCGCTAAGTATTGAAATTGTGATCAACTCACTGAATCACTGATCACAATGTCTTTTGTTGCGATCACAAAGCAAAAAAGATAAAGGACCAAAATTTATTTAATTATTTCCAATACGAATCATGTCAATAGAACAATCATTTCACAAGTTATTCTAATAGCAAATAAAATAAAAGTTAATTTTACTAAATTTGATATCATGTCCTGTGTAGAATAAAAGCCTTGAAAGTTCTCCGAATTAGATAAACAATCAATTGAAGTGGCTTAAAAATAAATATAACGATTTTTTATAACGTTTAGTAAAAAATTATGTACCTATTTGACAAACCTTTACAGCAATTAAATCAACAAAGTTAAAACAGATAACATTTGTAATAATTTTTGAGTGACTGCCGATTAGTGATGACCGATCACTTAACAATTTCTTTGGTAACTTCAATTGATATCGAATACTAAATGGGATCGGATATATTATGTGCGGATTGCGAATAATTGAGATAATGATAACACTGACTCTGGAGCTGACAGGCCCTCAATAGCTATACGTAGGTAACTGGAGAAAGTGTGGTTAAAATGGATATATTGCCTTACATTCACTCAGCATATTTTAAAGAGCTCGCATTAAGTCACTTAAAAGTTCTGAAGTTTGAATTCTAGATTTGATAACAACAATTATCAGTAATGAAAAAAAAACTTTGTAGACGTTTTCTTACGGAGTGTTGTTGAATTCACTAGCAATTAGTCCTTTCTCATTAAAGGATTGTAATCCTCTCTCTTTAGCAGCCCCCAAATGTTCAAGTATTTTATTCTCTTTTTTTTTATCACTCGGATCCATATGAAGCAGTCAAAACTTGTCAAATATTCACAATCATTTATCTGGATGGTTGTAAATTCAAATAAAGTTGGAAGAGTTTTTCTTTTTTGATTATTTTTCTTTAGCAGAATATAAGACGAACAGAATGAAAAGTTTCAGCGCATAGTTTATGACATTTAAGTTTAATATTTTTTCTTTGTGAGTTATTAAATTTTTTTTCCGAATAATGAAAATTAAATTCAAAATCAATTAATATCCAAAATAGCAAGGACACTAACCAAATACTGCTTACATTCTGCTGTTTACCTCGTTGAACTTAATTAATTAACAGCTTTGACAAAAAGTTCAGTCCATATTATATTCATGAAAGATCTTTCTTCATCTAAATTTAACAACCATTGAGCAAGATTTTCGTAGATCTAAAAAAAGGAAGTATTGCACTAAACAACATGTCAAGCGAAAGCGATAAGCCAAGCGCAAGCAACCATTTCCCTTTTTGAAAGATAACTATCTGTCGTATTCAAGGTCATTTTAATATCGAAGTAAGTATAGATCAGTGTCCTAGATTATTTTTTTCAGAACTGAATGTGTTGCTATTCTTTACGCTGTTTAAAGTAATTACTTCTATTTGGAACACGTATTTAATAAATGAACAATTTGCTTCAGTTTAGGAAATACTCTTATACTCTTGGGAACTTGTTAAGAGCGATATATTACTAATTGAAGATATATAGTAATCTAATGGTTTTAACTCATGCTTATAGATTTCACTGTTCGGTAAAATAATTGATTCAATTAAATTAGTTGGACTACATCTAACATCCCAAGAAGAAACCCTTTTTAACTTATTAATTATTAATTTTAATTACGTTGAGAATTATATTGAGAAATTACTTAGACTAAGAAATTGCTGATTAGAAATCAGATTATTATTGTTCAACCAAATTTGGGGCTGATTTATAAATAAATAATATTTATACCACTCAACTAAACGTTACATGTACATGTTAGTGTAGTTAAATATCGTACATTTTCAATTCAAATATTTGGAACCAGACGTTTACGGTAATCATCATATTTGTTCGCGTATTTTAATCTCTATTTAGTTCTTGAGATAGTACACTTCCAAAAAATTCACAAAATTACTTGAAAAGGCGTTACTTCCAAAAAAAAAAAAAAACTTATTATTAAAGGCAATTCACGAATCTTGAATACTCACCATTCAAGATGAAAGTTTCTTTACATTTTTATAGTGTATCAGTCCGCTTATCACATTTATTTCCAAAGAGAATACTTACTTGCGTTGAATAAATATTTAAAAATAAAATAAAACATAAATATTTTTCCTAAAAATAATAGATTTTTAAAAATTTTTTGCTTATATATTATGCATCATGAAATGGATTCAATCTATCTCCAGCAAACAGTAAAATTCAATCCCAAAGCATACAAAAATTGTACGAAAACAAAGAAGAGAAAGCAACATTGGATTTGAGAAATTATTTTAAATAAAAATATATGTGTTTCATCTACTTAGACTTGTGTGTGTTACAAATCTAATCGAATTGATGTACATGCATCGTCAGATGGAGAATAAATACAAAAGTCAGTTACTGGAAAGATGCACAGATACGTTAGATAAACGAGGATTGGCTGCTGGTTACCTTTCCTTAGAAGTAAACCTTCTTTACACACGCACACACACACTTATATAGTATTGTTTTTTAAATGATCGTTTTTTTTTTGTTTTTTTTTTTTTTTTTTTAAATATCTGGGAAAAAGGTTTGCATGTTATAGTCGTGCACAGTTTGGCTTTGTCCTTATATTGAAAACATCGTTCTTTTCGTTAATATTGGCGCAAGACTGATTGTACGTTCATATAAACGCCCACTTAATGCTTTTTTGAAATCTTATCTTTCGATGCTTTATGGATAGGAATGCATATATTTATGCCTGTTTCTGTTTTTCGTTTATTCATTTTCGTTTTTCTATCTGATGATACATTACCCTCTTTAGTTTAAAGCCGGATGATGCCTTCGTTTTAATGCAGAAAGGATTTTAATTAATATATTTCTCATGTGAACTCCTCTTCTTTTTGATTGTTTGTTCAAAACACTTCAAAAAGAATATTCTCTCATTGAAGACGTCAAAAGACCTGCATTGACTATTCTCCAATTAAATATAATTTTGTTCATTTTTACACAGAGACTTGACAAAAATTTAACTTAAAAGCGTATTTTCATATGGAAAACTATGAATGTGTTTTACAAATATGTCGTGTTTTGTTTTTAATTCTCAAATATGCGCAACGAACTTACCCTAAAGTGTATGTATTGATTAGAAGTTCCATTCAAATTCCATTCCGAAATAGTTCTCTGTTCGCCTGTTTTTACTGTCCGTTGCGCAAATGCGTTGAGAAGAACATAGTCCGTAGCGGCTAGCAAAAATGTGACTTATTGCCCATAAGAGATTTTGTTCGGTGATAAAATGATAAAAAGAATATTTCAAATTCAGTATAAATTGATCTCAAATTGACCACAAAAATAACCGCATTTAAGAAAATAATTTACCTCAGATGTAAGACAGAGTTACATAATGAATTATACAATAATAGTAATGAAGTATTTTTAATATTTTAAATTTGGAACCGTCTGTACAAATTCTCTCTGTTCAACGAATGCGAATCCAAAGCAAAAAATTTAGGACTGCTAGTGGTTGTTATATAGCAATATTTGAATGGATAAAAACTTGCTTTTCTTCTCTCTAAGCTACTAAAGATTATAGCGGACTGCCGCTTCGATCTTCATCATATGAAACATTTTTGTTAGTAAAGGCACACTCGTACGAAATTATAATTAAACTTTTTAGTTTTGTGTTCGAGAAAATGTAGGCGTAGAAATATTTTTAAAAGAACGGTTAACAAAGTATAGGAAGTTTTATCTTTAAAGTCTACCTTCAGATGCGATAGTAAAATTCATCTTATAAAAAATATAAATCTGAAATCAAAAAAAAATAAAACTCACGAAATTTTGAGGAAGTAGAAAATTAAATATCTTTGCCTGGGGGGGTCATCATGTAATGTTTTTGATATCAGTTTTCAGACGATGTCACATAGAAGCCGATACTATGGCATCATGTAAGCAAATTTAATCGGCGATAGTAGCCTTTTGCTCTCTTCTTATGACAAATCCGGCGACACCTAAGTAGGCGTTGCTTTGAACAAACTGGCGTTAGGATTGAGTAATAACCAAGAAAATTCACTATCGCAACAAGTCAAACTCGCCATAATATTAATTCCACAAATAAGTGAAAGTTTTACTCACAAATGACGTTTATATTAGAAACAGAAGTGCCTTTTGGGAGTTCACCGTAAACAAGAAGAAGAATAATTTTTATGGTATTTTACCTCATTATTTGTCGTCATGATTTCTGCTGTAGTCCTTGTCCCACATTTTTGTGCTTGTCTTTTCGTCAAAAGCGTGGACGTCTTTAATTGACGATCAGCACATTCCATAATATCATTAGATTGAGGAGTGCAATTGTGTTATCTTGTGATCGTCTAATAATGTTAGGAGTTTCTTGAATGATTGAGAAACCAATCAGATACATTAATCGGTATGTAACTGTGTTGGCTTTTTTGCAGTGTGAGCTTCCAATGGTGCTACTGGTCGGTACTAGTAGCGTCGACGATTCTCCGCTCATGGCATCGAGGTATATATACTTTTCCTCATACCGACCAATCTTCTCCGCAGGTCCACGAAACATTACACTGCAGAGGATGATTGCAGTTAGTGCGCTTCTTTTCTTGAGACTTATGGTCTATCTTATTGGACTGCACTTTTTCTTCTTTTAACCCATTGCGCCTGTACGAGCATCTACATTGCAAGGTTGCCCACGTTGTCTCATGCTTCCCCTACATATGTCATGGAATCCCCTTCTGCAACGTCCTTATGCCATAAATCTTGGATAGCAGAATACTGCATGTTCTACGTGCTCTTCCGTGTCGGTCACGCTAATGAGTTGTCTTGATTGAGCCTGTGCAGGTAGTTTCGCAAAAAGACGTGATTGATCGAAAGCTCTATTAAATAATATAAATTTAGCTCATCTTGTTGCCTTTCTGTCCAAGGCGATAGCTTCGGAATGAGTGATATTGTCTACCTATCTTTCACGTTCTCACAGTGCACTTGCGATCTGTTTATTGAGGTCAAGCGCTTCCATTTCTTTATGGCTGTCATCTATGCCTCTTTTCGTAGGTTCATCTCATGCTCAGATATCCATCGTGATTGACCCGTCTATCACCTCCAAGATGGTTCGGAAACTACATATCTGACCGAGAGCGCCGCCATCTTCCAGTAGTTCGGCTTCACCAAGAGACAACTGATGTAATTATCATCGATATCACTTTCTTTATACTAGCTCCGTCATTTGGCGGTTATTGATTATTATTCCTATATATTTCACTGCAAGATACGATGCGATGACGCGATTACCCGTTCACTAGCATAGTTTCGAATTTTTTAAGGTAGCTTATTAGCACTACCTCCGTATTGTGGTCTGTTAAGTATAGCCCTTTTAAGTCCATCCACGCTTTCACGGAAGCCACTATGTCGTTTGCAATCGTTTCCACCTGGCTGAGCGACAAAGACAACGGCATGTTGTTGGCAACTATTGTAGTATCCGTGGATGTTGGCAATTTGGAACGTCGCTTTGAAAGATGTTCTACAGGAGGCAATTGAAGACTGTCCCCTTCGATCTACCGCCTCTAATGTACGTGAAACTGAGACTTGTAAGGTCGCTTAAAACGTGGTTCATCATGTATTATGCGGCCTCCACCCTAACTAAGACGTTCTTCCTTTGGCTTCTACTGCAAGATTGAGCTCTCATTCCATGGTGCTTATCATGTTCCTCGCCCTTCTGAACTTGTAGTGGCACTCTCAGGGGCCGTCCTTTTCCTCTACAATTGCGAGTTGGCGATTGTAGATGAGTCACTCCAGTATCTTTTCGACGGTGTCCACCGGACAAATGGGTCGTTCTGTGCCCACGAGTGGGTGTCAGTCTCCTTCTCTTCAAGAATATAATGTAGCTTCATAGGGAATAGAGCAGTGGCTGTACCGTGTAAGCTAGTTTTATTGTTGCCTACCCTTTAACTCTTTGTGTATGACATTCATTATGATTTCACGTCTGTCATTTTCTCTCAATTGTGACGTCAATTCTGATGCAGAGCTGGTAGCAACCCTTTTCAATATCAATTTAGCGCTAAAAGAAGGTTTTTAATTTATGAAAATGAAAAATTGAATGGAAAGTGAATGAAATTGAAGCTAATTTGTTAATATTTATTTTACTATATTGTTTTGCGTATACATAAACCGTAAAAAATTAATAAAGGAGCATCCAAGAGCAATAGAACTATTATGTGACGTTTGCCGAAAAATATACTGAATTAAAAAATAATAAAATAAAAAGAAATTAATTACAATTTTAATTAGAATGGCTGCGCCAACAAAAATTGTGCACAAATGGAAATTTTATTTTTAGTCATTAAATCACTAGAAATACCAACTGAGATATAGGGCTCTCAAGATTGCTTCACTGCTTATAATTCAATATAGCTTTCCATTCATGTTTTTCAATCGTTTTTAATGATATAATTGCGACGTGCGTGCAATCGGTTGATCCAATTGATAAAAATTAATATAAAAGTAATGAAAAATCTGTAAACGTATATAGGAATGAATATAAATTAATATATATTTTTAGAATTTTTTTAAGAAATCATAATCTGTTTTCTTAATACTCACTCTTCGTCAGTCATTGGCAAATCAATTTCCTACTTTTCCAAGGGTGCAATTAATATGTAATCGTTTAGACCAAAAAAAGAGCTTTTATTCACTTAAGAAGGCACGTGTCTCGAAATTTATGTTAGTTGTTCACAACAGTCTTACAAGCCTACCAAAAAAAATATACTCATCGGCATGGTACATGGTAGCATTTGAAATAAAAAATACAATTCCATTTTTTTAAAACACAGAAATATTTAAATTTGCCATTCGTTTGTCATAAGCATATGATTGGTATTACGTCTGTGATATTATTCAAAACAAGGCGGCTAGTCTCCTTTCTTTTATTAATTTTGATTATCATTTTTTGTTTTATGTATTATATTTTTAATAACTGTATTTTGCAAATTAAACATTTTTATAAATTATTCTTAATTGGTCGATAAGCGTATTATTTTAATAACAGAATTTTGGATATTTGTACGAGTTTATTGGTTAAAATTCTGAATTTCATGAAGCATTAATTTTGCAACTCTGGTCTTTATTTACTTTCTTCGGTTTTTTATTTTTATTACTACTGTATATGTAATATATAGGAAAAAATTTTACAGTTAATAAGGATCAGCAATAATTGACGGTAATACATTTCGAAGATTTCCCAAAGTGAAACTATATCTAATTTTGTCGCTTCTTTTTCGAAATATAATTCACTTAGAAAAGATTGATCTTTGTCTAAAGGTGGGGGAATATAAATTTCCTATACTCTTCATGATAGAATTGTATTTCGACATATGGAAGAAGGGATTTGTTACTCTCTCCTTATTGAACTAAGTCTTCATAATAACGAACTGCTTATTAGTGTGTTCTTGTCTAAAGGTGACATGTCCTCTTTCGAGAGAACGCCAAGTGATTTACTAGCTCTATAAAATAATGTTATAATAGAATCTAATTGCGATTAATTTCAACTCATTAAATATATCAATCAATATACGAACCATGGTTCTTTTTGCATATTATGTTGTTGGTATCGGTTCATATCAAAGCTCACCTTAAAGTTCAAATGCCAGGGTTGAATATGTCATATGTTATAAAAAATTTTCAAAAAGTCAATAGTAACGTAATTATTAGCTATTTACAAAATATTGACTTTATTCTGATATATTACTCTAATTGCTTACACGATCAATTTGAGTCCCTATACAGTTACTTCACTATATCCTATATCTTACTTCTAACTGTAAGTATTCTAAATATTCACCTGGTAATGGAACCCATAACTGAGCCAGCCTATTTATTAGAGATATTACCTATAATGGAACCGATAATTGAACCTGTTCAGTTCCATTCATTAGAGATATTACCTATAAACTGTGCGTCCGATTATTTGATGCTAATGAAAAACGAAATTTGTGTAATCTGAATTTGTATTTACCTGTCTGGATGAAATATATCATCCTGCATTCTCTTCTAATGTGGCTTGTAAATTATTGTATTGAATTTTTTCCGTGTTGCACGTCCTGTACATATAAATGGAATATAATGATAGGTTTCAACGAATTGCCAACCGTATTAGAATTTTTATTCATAATTTAAAACTTAAAGACCACATATCCTTCTTGATTCATTCGTTTCAAAAATTGTCCATCTTCCTAAAGTTTAGATTGCTAATTTACCTTCAAAAAATCATTTGATCTCAATCATCCAAACTTTTAATGGAGCTATTACCGTTTCCTAGATTATATGAGAATCCTTTTATATTAATAATACGACAAATGTCAGTCTCTCTGGCCGAATGATCATTTAATACCCGTAAAACTCAATATTAGAATGCGTTACCAAAAACTTTCAAATTCTTTGATCTTTCCTTTAAGAAATTTAGAAGAATGTTCACCTAATTCTTAAACAAGTAAATTTCTTTTGTAGCTTGCAGCAAAAGATTGCTATTGAGAATCATGACGCAAGGTGATTAATTCTGCACCCTATCAGTGGAAAGTCTTGTACTTGCCAACTACGTTTTTTAGTCTTTGGCTTCATAGTTAAAAACATAAATAAATAAAAAACGTTAATTAAAAAACGTTTTTTTATATAATTTTATTATGATATTAATTTTCGAAATATTACGGACTCGCTTTGGTATCGGGGTACGAGTAAGAACTTACGCTTCTTCACAGAATTTGCTTAGCAGAGTTGAATATCATCTGATGGACTACATGTGCGTCTAATATTCATTTAAGAACACGATAAATTCTGAGGCATGAGAACTCAATTATTTCTATCTATAAGCTGTAGAAGAAAATTGTAAAAATCCACTGTAGATTATTTTCTTTGAAAAAATTTTACTAAGTAGGCGGCGATTTGACTTTCTTCGCCTAAAGAAAAAGAACAAAAATTATGAGATTCATAGAACTTAGGGGGGAAAAGATATCATTATAAAACCAGTCATTGAAAACAACGGTCGAGAAAAATTAAAAAGCGAAGAGATTAATATAAAATAAAAAAAAAAATGGCTCGTACCAAGCAAACGGCTCGTAAATCAACTGCAACTAAAGCCCAAGGTAAACCATTGGCAACAAAAACTGCGCGTAAATCTGCTCCGTCTACCGGCGGTGTTAAGAAGGCTCATCGTTATCGTCCCGGTACGGTAGCTTTACGTGAAATTCGACGCTATCAAAAGTCAACGGAATTGTTGATCCGTAAATTGCCGTTCCAACGTTTAGTTCGTGAAATAGCACAAGACTTCAAAACTGATTTGCGTTTCCAATCGGCCGCAATTGGTGCCTTACAGGAAGCCTCCGAAGCTTATTTGATTGGCTTATTCGAAGACACTAACTTATGCGCCATTCATGCCAAGCGCGTCACTATTATGCCAAAGGACATTCAGTTAGCTCGTCGTATTCGTGGCGAACGTGCTTAAACGTTTTATCACAGCATTATCATAACTTTTATTTTTATTAGCTTATGCTTAATGAAATTAATATTAACTTTTTGAATACAAAACTTATTTTTGTCTTTTCTCATTTGAATTTTACTTTATTTTAATGAACCACATATAAGTTCATGTTATTTACGTACGTTAACAAGCAAGTGTAAATGAGAAGTAAGGGAGTATCGTAAAAAATGTATATATGCAAAAATCCTATATATATTTAAGTATATAAAGCTTTAAGGAAAAAGATATAATTTCTCATCGGAAAAATAATGAAACTCAACAGCACGTAAGCAATTTGAAGAAAAGAAATTTTCTTTTTTCGATTGTTAAGGTTTCGTATATCCCTTGGGCGATAATTAATTTTATTCTTTTTAAAAGTATCTTATTTGCTGTATACTTTACATATATATTAGTTTGGGGGAAAAGAAATCCATTATTTTCCAATTCGAAATGTTAAATAAAGTCCTGAAGTTCATATAAGATTGGATGGATCCATTATTTTCCAATTCGAAATGTTAAATAAAGTCCTGAAGTTCATATAAGATTGGATGGATTTCTTTTTCCCCATCTAATAATATATTAGATTTGGTAAGATCCACATATAAAAATTAACTTTAAATACGTATAATATTTACATAAGAGAATAAGTTATATATTTATAGATAAAAGGGAAATAAAACGCAAGATCACCTTGTGATATGGTAAACATCTCATATATGCAAGATATGGAAATATACGTGGTGGTGAGAGCCACTCACTATATAGAGGTATTTCTGACTCTGCGTGTGTGATCTTTATAGCATTACGCTATACGTCAAGCATTGTCGGAACATTTTCTATATTTACATAAACAAAGCTGACAGAACACAGAAAAAAAAAACATTATATTTTCTCTTTTTTTGTCTATAATTGTTTTTCATTTTATAAATTTTATGGATATATATATTAAAATAATTCACTTTCATATTATCTCAGACATAAAAAAGAGAACATTAGAAACAATTGATATAACGAACAAGTGTGGAAACCCTTGCGATAAAACCTGTAAATTTTTATCTGTGTTAGTTTCTCTTTTAAATTAATTAAAAACAAAAGTTTATTTGTATTTAATGATATTTATTAGTTGGTTTGTGTAAATTGAAGACACTTGCACATTGCTTGATGTTCTCTCTGTGTGGTCTGGCTGAGTGTGTCAGTTTATCTTCAGCTAACTGTGCTTTAATATAAGAATTTTAATTTGGAGCGCTAGCGCTCTATATAAGCAGTTGCGAATAACGGCTTGCAAGTTGTAAACATAGCTTTGCATAAATACACACGGTTTGAGTGATTTAGTGAAATATGTAAATTCGTTGTACTGGCCGGATTAGTGGAGCGTTATTTGAGTGTGAATTGCCAAACATCATACGAAAATATAACGATACCTCGTTCTCTTATATAAGAGAGGAAAAGGCAAAACATGCGGCTCTGCCAAATATTTGCAGGGGTGTAGCAACTAAATAATCGCCTGATTTTAAGATAATGGATTGTTTGTATACAAACTGTAATTCGAAGATCGGCACGGGTTATGATCGTTTCTTGGTATGTTCGCTATGTCAACGCCTGGGTCACCCAAAATTCGCAAGACTTACCGGCAGGGCTGCCGATGCAGTTTTTGATTCATCTAAAGGACTGCGCTGGTCGTGCGTTCGGAGTGCCGTTCGCGTGATATTGACTTTTATCGGTTGTTTTGTCAAACGAAAGCCGGCTTCTTGGAAATCGGCAAAGAACTGGCGTGCTTGGCAGAGAAATTTGCCAAGTATCAGAAAATATTTCACGATTGTGAATATTTAAAGGGAAATAGCTCTCCGCAGAATAATAAGAAAAAAAAAAAATTTCTGCTACTCGCAGCGTCGCAAGTGGACCGTCACCCACATCTTCGGTCAATATACTGATTCCGGATTATGTCCCATCTACAGCTCCTCTGATGGCAAATTCGCCCGTGGCCTGGGTAGGCTTGGTGGATTTGTTATCCCCAAATCCACTGTCATCAGAAAAGGACGCCACCCGGCCTGTGCAAAATGACCAGACTGTACCTCTTGATGACAGGAGTGGTAGTTTACCTGTAGTGAGCTATGCTGACAAAATTATATCATCGTCATCAACGTCAACGATGACTCTTGGATCGCTTTCCAGCGTGAGCCCTCCATCGTCATCATGCAAAACGGTGCCATCGGCTAACGATGCTTCTAAAACATC
The DNA here is from genome assembly GCA_000671755.1 of Glossina brevipalpis. Classification (NCBI taxonomy): domain Eukaryota; kingdom Metazoa; phylum Arthropoda; class Insecta; order Diptera; family Glossinidae; genus Glossina; species Glossina brevipalpis. Next base: position 1,085,868 of record KK351065.1, on the reverse strand, counting down.
TCAAACAAATGATGTAGCACAGATGGTTCCTCTTCGTCCAAACATTGGCGATGGTGTCCCGATTACCGATCGCCGTTTGCCTACAAATATTAATAATGGTATAAATAATGTTGAACCGTTACATGACTTAGTGGATATTCCTGCCAGGAAGGCCTTATTTGTTTAGCGGTTTGATGCTAAGACCAGCATCGAATCAATAGTTAAGTTTATTTCCTCTAAAGCGTCTGATGTAGATATATCGAAATTATCTATTTTCAAGTTGAATGGTGCTCAATCGAAGGATATATCGTCGTTTAAAATTCTTCCAAACAACTAAACTTTCTTAATATTCTCTACCAAAATGCCCGTGATTTAAATATTAAATTACGTAAGGCTTTTACTGATTCAGTTGATTGTAATTATAATTTCTTAGTATTCACGGAAACGTGCTTAAAACCCGCTATAAATGACGTGGAAATACTTTGTCCGGATTTTCAAATTTTTCGGAATGATAGGGTATCTAAAATAGGTGGTGGTGTATTGACTGCAGTACATCGTTGTGTGCCAGTATCTGAAATTGTAGTTGCTTGGTCTGACCCATTTGTGTGTCCTGAGGGTGATTATCATCCAACATTTATACTTAAGGTTGAGGTACTCCTTAAAATTAATAAGTGTGATCAGAAAGTTTTTGGCACTAGGTATCTTTTTAATAAAACAAACTATGATGTTCTAAGATCCTCCTTAACAGAAGAGGTTTTTGATTTAATTTTCATGATATTGATGTTTCTTTATCTGTATTTTACGATGGACTCTTATCTGCTGTTTCCATGGCTGTTCCAGTTCGTTGTGCCGGCAGAAATGTGTTAACGCCTAATGAATGCCCAGCTTGGTTTAATAAACAAGTGCGCCGTGTTCGTAACAAAAAGTAAAAAGTACAAACTTACTGGCCGCGTTACGGACTTTACCGCGTATTCGAAGGCAAAGCATGAGTTCAACTGCCTTAAAGTTAAAGCATTCTCTGATTACGTACAGATAATGAAAAATAAATTGGTGGTTGACCCTAAACCCTTTTATAGGTTTGTAGATTACAAGAGAAAGTTGAAAGGTTTCCCTTCGGTAATGTCGTTTAATAATATTAAATCATCGAGTTGTATGGAGATATCCAACTTATTCGCGGAGTTCTTTGAATCGTCCTATTCCTCGGCGTCGTTATTAATAGATAATTATCCGTACATGCTGGATTCATTTCATATTTTTCCTGATAAAATGCTTTCCGAGGAAGATGTGTACTGCGGACTATCTACTTTGAAAATTTCTTTCCATCCAGGTCGTGATAAAATTCCCTCGTGCATTCTGTGTCATTGTGCAGATTTACTTTATGTTCCTTTAACTAAGATATTTAATTATTGTTTATTAAAAGGTTATTTTGCCCATATCTGGAAAACAAGTTTGATTTTACCTTTCTATAAGAATGGATCTAGGAACTCTAGTTAAAGTCTGAAGCAACCTTCTTTAATCGTCGGTCAAAAGTTGTATTTATAAATTAAGCTTATTATTATTGTTGAATAATTTACTTGTCAAAATAATTCCAACAAATCCCAAAGCAATAACACAGTCCAAGCTTTTTTTTTTTCCTTTTTTTTGGGCGACTGAACTTTAACTTTGAAACTTTCATTTAACTCTACAAAATAAAAAAAATTTGTGTAAATTTGTAAGGAAGCCCCAGCTTCTTTCTTTCTTCAACTTCTTTATTTGTATGCAAACCTTTCACATATATTTAATAAAAAATATCCTCTCATTACATCGTGGGAAATTTCACAACTAAACTTCTGAGGTACACCTTAGCGATATGATTTTTTTTACGCATTAAATCGCGATGAACGCGCGTATTAATACGTACATATACTAATATATACTTGTCCTCCCACTACATCATGGGCAAATTTCTACAAAAAACTACCCTTAAGTTAGCATAGCAACCGTATAACTCAAGTCTCTGTCAATAAGTTAATCCACACTCGTCCATATTCATATTTCTAAAGTAAAACTGTACCTTTGATCTTTTCACATGGATATACGTATGACGTTCGTTTATATGTATATATATATTTAACCCTATACATTTATATCTAAGCATATTGGATACATGCGAACACTAAAACACACACATGCATAAATATTCTATTCTATGTCATTGGAAATTTCTACTAAATAACTAATTAGCATAGCAGCCGAATAATTCTTAACGCACACACTTGCGCGTACGATGAATGTGTGTGATGGTCAAATTTCCTTTGTCCCTGAATAAATAAATGAATAAGAATAAATTAAAAAGTAAAAAAAGGATGAATTAAGAAAAAAAGATAAAGACCCAATGGTTGCGTGTCATGTCTCCGTCCGTTTATGAGTCGTCTCCTCCAATTTGTCTGTGTGACTTTTAGTATGTGTGTTTTTGTCCGTTAAAGGTGCAGTCCGTCCTCCCGACTACCTTGCCCACCTTTAGCCTCCCTAACCTCACCCTTCTCTGCTCAAGCAAAACCATTGGATCTTAAAATTATATAATAACTTGAAAGATAAGAAAAAATATTAGAAATAAATTGAGAATTTCTATATAAAATAATGTACATTATATATATCAAAAGCTTAAATTAAATGCACTATCCACATATTACAGATGTTTGCATTATAGAACTATTAATTAATTCCCTAACTACCAGTGGATTCTTGTAATCCACGTACATATAAAGCGGCCATCCAAGTAAATTTTCGAGTATGGCAAAGGAAGGGAGATAGCAACGTAACATCAAACACTTCAATTATAGAAAGGATTTGTCAAATGACCGCTAAAGAACCTTTCACATTACTCATAAAACAACAGTTTTTGTTTGCATTATAGGTACAAGTCTCGTATGCCATCTTCGGTTAGATTCAACAACACTTGTCCATCGATAGAATCTGAAGTCATTTGATTAGTACTGACGTGTGACTCGATTATTTCTGGTAGACTTCTGCAATATGTCGACGACTTGCCATTGAGAAGCAGTCTCTCTAATTGTACTTTGTTCGTTCGTTGTCATTACTGTTATTTGTATTTATTCGTAGTAAAGTCTTACCTATACAAACATTCGCGTACCCACGCTTAACATATTAAAGACAAACGAGAACAAACAAAAAAACACACTTTCGGTCATTGACTCGTATAATCAGCCGCTTAAAATTTCCAATTTTTACAGAAATGAATCTCAATTATGTTAAGAATGTTTGTTAATGTTTAAATTTATTTAAATTCTTAATTGATTTACTGTCTAACATTTAACTTAGTTCACTGTTCTCTTGTCTCAATACATTTATGTTGAACTTATTTAACACTCAGTGTTCAACTGTGTTTTGGTTTTGAATTAATTTTCTTATTTTGAAAATTATGTAAATGTAAAATTTTGACTTTCTAACACACACACACACACACACACGGAAAACAGGCTTCCTTGCGAGAATTGACTTAATACTTTCACGACTTGACGTAGACTGACTTGAAATCTAATCTTGTGTCAATCTCAGTTGATCGGTTTTTGTTTTCATTGCATTCTTTTGCTTTTGTATTCTTAAGTAAAATATTGCTAAGTTATTAACGGTTTACGGTTTGCAAATTTTCTTTTTCATTCATTGCACTTTTGATGACAAAATAAAGACGGACAAAAATGCAGGTGAACTCTAACTAGGTTTGCGTCATAATATTTCAAGTTAAGTTCTTTGTAGGTGAAGGCAAATGCCTGTGAGTGTGTCATGGAAGATTACCAAGTACTCAGTACTCACTTCGATTTCGCTCATTAAAACCAAACAAAGGTATTTATGTATATCCTCACACTAAGCCATATATATTGTCATACTCATAACAGCATGGCTGCATAACGATTTTTGGCTATAAAAGCAGCAGCTGATAAGCAGAAAATTTTCAGTTTGTTAACAGCAGCCAACCATTAAGGTAAGTTTGTAACATTTCTTCATCTATCCTCTCCTACCTTCTATTCTTTGTGCAGTACGTGAACAGTAGACGTATGCTAGCGAGTTCACATTCATGTTTTACTGTTCTCCTGATCGGCCTGAACAAGGACCTTCCTATTTAATTCATATCTTTTGTACAATAGGGGAACGATAGACATATGCCAGTATGTCCTGCTGTTCGTGGACAAGCATCTCTCCTTTATATCTCTTCGATTGGACAGACGGACAAACATTTCTTTAGCTGGTTGCTGAAGTTTTCCACTTTTTATAATACTGTTACGAAAATCACTTAATCAAAAAACAATCTGGATGAAAACTACCAGAATTTATCTTAAGGAAATTCCCTCCTCTACTTTACCCGCCATTGTTGCAAAATAAATATGCGGCTTACCAGATGGTGAAGGAAATCTAACAGGTAAACGTATAAACAAAACTACGCTAGGAAATCCAGCAGCGAGAGATTACCAGGCATAGCAGAATGGTACTCTGTGTTTATGATATCCGTATGGTGTATAAGTAAAGGATTTTTCTTAAGACGAACTAGTTGAGTAACAATATTTGAAACAAACAAGCATTAAAAACATAAAACGGTTTTTAATAATTGTAAAACAAAAAAAAGACATTATTGAAATTCTAAATGAAATCTTCACCTTTCCCGATCGTTAGACGTTACGGTATTTTTGTAACAATTTGTGTCAGAAATGAGATCACGAAAAGTTGGGAAAAAGAAACTTTCGTACAACTGGCAGTAAAGCTGAGCGAATAGGTAAAAAAGATAGAAGGGACCTTTCTGTATTCAAGTTCCAATATAATGTCAAGGAAAAGGAACAAGTGAACGAAAAGCTTGAAGAAGAAAAAGTAAAAAATAATACAAGTACAGCATTAGTTACTATGATGCAGTAACTAATGCAGCAAATAAATGAACAAAAAAAGGAAATAGATGAATATAATCCAAAAAATAATATCAAAATTAGATGAAGAGAGACAAGAAATAGGAAGTAATAAATAAAGCATTAGTGCATTTAAGCTGCATAGGATAAGGAAGAAAAAACCTTCAAGCTAATAACATTTTTAAGAGAAAAAGTAGCGGATATCATCCAAATAATTCCAGAAACAAGAAGAATAGACTTTGGGTCTGTGATGGACGCACTACAGAGAAAAGACGGCAACAAACAAGGAAGGATAATAAGCCATTTAGAATTGGCTACGTGCTGCCAAACGGCGAAGGAGACTAAACAAGAGTACCCTAATGAAATTGAAGCCCTGGCCAAGTTTAAATATGTCGACGAGTCCGAAAATTTGGTAGAAAAGCTTCCATTACAGAATCGACAAGAAGTAACAATATTCTAAGTATCGATGGGAAAATTCAAGGAATCAATTGCATTATTACACTGGATGCAAGATCGTTACGCTCAATCCTTAACACTACACTCTCTTTCAATCCTTATCAGTAAATTCTTAAGGGTAAATTTAAGTCACTATTTGAAGTCAGGTTTCCTAGGGCAACGGAAGAAAAAACTGCCATCAAAGGCAAGGTTTTCAGAAACATTAAAGTGCATGCGTGTTGTTGACTCTATTAATATTCATGTCGGTATCTCAAACTTCAGTGTAATTTTCATTTTTGTTCGTTTTTTTTTTTACAACGCGTTTCTGCATCGAAATACATGAAGTTTGTAACGATATGCCTACAATAAACGCCTCCCTTTTATCACAGGTAAGTATTGTACATGATCAAATTAAAATCATGTTCATAATTGATGTAGATTAAATATTCAAGTTAACAATAATTAACCAAACGCAACAAGATAAAAATTATTTGCCTCCAGTAGGTCCCACATGGTTCGTTGTATCTAACGTGGAAATCAAAATAAATCGGCCAATTTAGAAAAAAAAAAGGAAGCCGTTAAGTATTACAATAAGTAGTAAATGTAGATTAGAAGAAAAAACTGCTAGGCCCGGATTATAAAATAGGCTTTCTAGTGTTACATTTTGAAATAAATAGCGACTTAAATATGCACAAAGAAAACACTATTTTAGAAAAAAATGTTTAATTGCATTTCTATGGAATGTTTTTTTTTCTTTTACGATTTTCTTTTTTTAGTTGTGCAAAATATAAATTTTCGATTCGTTAAGCTTAAATTTATGACCTGCACATGGATGAGATTTTTAGTCTCCCACTAACATGCAGTGGAGATACTGGCGTTTTTTTTTTAAATTTACTGCTTTGCTATGTATTTTATTCAAAATGAATTGCATATGCAATTAGTAACAGTGAGGTAGAATGAAATGATATGAGCAGAGCAACATACGTTCTTCTAACCATTGTGCTTAAACTTATACGTTACCGCGTGGATTATCGGGTATTGATTTCTTATTTAGTGTTCTATGCTTTGCATTTTTATAAATGAAAAGAATATATCGAGCTAAGACAGTAACATGTGTCTACTTTGAATCTGCGGAAGATTTTATCTAGATCTATATGATTTATTGAGTTCTATTAAAAAGAAAAAAAAAAAATCCGATTTCAAAAACAAAAAAGAAAGTTATATTAAAAAAAAATAGAAAAAAAGATCTGCAAAGAAAGATTTCTCAGCTTGAATCAAATATTTTATTAGTCGTTGCTAGGTTAGCTTCTTAAGAAAGCAAATATTGAATAATTATATCAACCGTTTTTCGTCTACGAATATAAGCCTATTAGATTGGAAGATAAGTTAAGAAAAAGTTAAAAACGATGGCTCTAGTATCGCTTTATGTAAACTGAATAAGAAAAACTGAAGTTAGAAAAACAAAAAAATGAGAACCAAGTTTACTCTTACCCTTATATAGCGTCAATTTAAAACTTTGAAAAAAATATTTCATTTTACTAGCGTAAATATTTTGTCCACCTGGCTGACCATATCCTAATATCAACAATGTGCACAGTGTACGACCAACGCAAGATATTTTTGAATTTTATTATATATGCATTAACAATGGCACTTACAGGTCGGTTGCCACATTCCAATGAGTATATCGTTATCGTCTAACGTAACTTGACTAAGAACATCGCCAATACTGATTGTCGCCAGTTCTTTCTGCTTCATTGACATTTGCCAACAATTAGATATGGTTTAAAAATCGATATTCCATTTCTTATGTAACTCTTGCTGAGTAAGATCTCTCAACCGGGATGGTGAACATTTTATATGATGCTTGAGAAATTTGCTTTATTTACTTAGAATTGTATGCAAGCATGTATGGGCATATGTATGGGCATGTTTACTGACAGACGTACATAAATTCGTAAAGATAAGAATTTTAATTTTTGCTGACGAAACAATAAGGTCTTGCTATGTACCAAAACCTTTTTTTTTTAATTATTGTCGTGTTGGAATATATATATATATTTATTATTATTTTATTATTTACTGTTGTTGGCATCGTTTTGTTACCACAGAAAAAGTATTTGCAAAAGTGAAGCAAAAATTTGGTTCAGAAATATGAATATTCATTACTTATATCTCATCCATTTTGTTTTAAATTTTTAGAAAATTAAGAAAAAAATTTAATTATTTGACATACATACTTAAAATATTGCATGCTATTATTTAGAAAAATTTATTATCTGGCCATGAAGTAAAGTAAAGATTTAGTATAAGCAAGAAAATGGACGAAATCGATTCTTGTTGATCATATGAAATATATTACACTTTGTTGAATATGTCCGATATTTAAATTTAATTTACTTTAAAGAAAAACTTTTATATTTTCTTTCCGGAATTTACTGCACAATTTTCATTAATCTAACTAGCGCCGGAGCGCCTGTCTATCAGTTGCCAATTTAGTCTGGAATAACCTTATTCTAATTACAAAATTAAGCGGATTTTCAAAAATTGTACTGTATGTTGTAAAAATGGTAGGATTTCCATCTAATATAAAAAATTAAGTTCCTCTCTCTGAAACCCGTAAGAGTTCATTTCTTCCTCTATTCACGGAAATCAGAGCACACGGAATCTAGTTAACGAAGCGAAAGCAGAAGCGTATTAACGCTCTGATCACAGGTTAACAAATGATGGTCTTTCTTAAAATTCAACGGCCTTATGTACTATTTTCTATGCTAAGGATTATATTTTTAAAATAGAATCATGTTCATAAAGCAATATCTAGTTTGATTCACCTAAAAAGCATCGAATTGAATTTTAGTTGAAGATTCAATTCATTCAAATGTTTTTACAACGTCTCATAGTACAAAATATTAATTGATATAAGCCATTATTTATTTTATGTTTAATTGTCATGTCCGGGTCTATCAAAGAAATGAAAACCTCTGTAATGTTTAACGTTATCATAATCATCTCCCTGTAGTTATTTAGTATGCCATAGTCCTTATTTTTCCAGATGAAATTTTATTGAGCATTCATGCTCTTGAATTTGGATGCAAAAATTTGACTTTCTGTTGAAGACATTGTTTCTTCATTTTCTGATTCCGAATGGGTGGGCTGAAAAGTTCTTAGGCTGACACATAGATGGCGCTACTAATATTAAAACTATATGATTTTTAGTTAACCCTAACCTCCAAAAGGCACGTGTATAAATTTGACAGCTGTTGCACTATTAGTATGTGAGTTATAGCATTTTTAGTGCAATAACTTATCTTGGCTTGAAAAAATGGATAAAAAGGAATTTCGTGTGTTAATAAAGTACAGCTATTTGGCGAAAAAAAACTACTATTCAAGCCAAGGCTTGACTACACAAACATTATTCGGACTTTGCATCAGAAAAATTAATAGTAGAGAAGTGGTTTGCTAAATTTAAACGAGGCGAAATGAGCACCGAGAACGATGCACGCAGTGGATGCCACAAAATAATTTCGGATAACCGTAAAGTGAAGTTGCTTGAGATAGCTGAGACCCTAAAGATATCAAAGGAACCTGTTCGACATATCGTGAATGAATATTTTAATATGCGAAAGCTCTTTACAAAGTGGGTTGCCGCGCGAGCTCACAATCGACCTAAAACAACAACGAATTCATGAATTGAATGAAAATAGGCGATATGTTCTATATATAATCTAAAAACTGAAACAATTTACTACAGTCAGCTATAGTATAAAATATCGAAATTTCATTTTTTCCGACGTTATATAGAAGACTAAAAAAAAGACCGAAAAGTCTATCATTACTAATGAGATTTTATCGGAATATTGCGCTGTAGTGCTAGAGAAGAGATTATTATTGCCTAAAAGGAACTTTCTTTTCCAATTTCAATCGTTCAATGAGAGATAAAGTAATAAACTAATACCGTTAAACAGTTCTTTAAATTGTAAAACTGAAATCACATAGTAAAAGCATTTCCTTCTGTAATGAGCTTTGACAATTTGGAATCTTCCGGTTCGTCTATCCGATCTTTTAGTAGATTTCTTCAAAAAAGCTTCCATTTCATGACAAAATTGCGTCTGATAACTGTCCTTATCCAAGTAATACCCATTTGGTATATTTCCTGGTCTGAAGGTGAAATATTTGCTATCGCTGTCTTCTCTGAAATCTCTCAATCTTCATGTCTCTGATGATGTTTCTTCTTCTATTCGCATCTATTGTGCTGAATTAATATCTATCCACTTAATATATACTTCTAGTAACGATCTGAAAAAAAAAATTCTTTTCTCCTATATAGCCGACTTAGTTTGTTATACTACTTTACCGAAGTGGTCTGAGAAAATTCAGTAAGAATTGCAAATGTATCGCCCTACTTAGTGGATTGCCCATGCTATTTGAATCGTTGGTAAAAAAAAAAACATTCCTGTTTTTTTTTTCTTTTGGGTTGTAAAAAAATAGATATGGAGGAAACCTTCAATTTCAGGCTTTTATCTCCAGTATCTTGGCTTTTTTTTTTTGACTGATTGGTTATGTGACTTTCTTCTTGAACGTTCGAGAAGAAAGTGATTCCTCTGCTTCAAGAGGTAGATAAACTTCTAAACTTCTTTTTCTTTCCATGCACGCCATTCAAAGACAATTGACAGAGTGGATTACAATTTGTTTGTTTACCAATTATTTCACAAGCAAAACCAATGAGTTTTAATTAATATCCACCATTATAGGGAAGTTCCAGTCACATCTGGTACTTGCGTTGGTGAACGTGCGAGTCGTAATCACTAGATAATACTGATGAACACGAGAAAGCATAACTCTTTATATATAATTTTTATAGTAAAATTAAAAAGTATGAATTATTACTTCACTCTGGGACCAGCAGTCGCTATTTTAATTCTCTTCGTAATAAGTGTAACGAAATGAGACACATGATAAAATAAAAATATAATTTAGAGCTTTAAATTTGATCTTAAGTTTTTGGATAAATACATCTCTATCAAGTTCGAAAATCGTTCAAATTAATTTAAAAGTATATCTGTTATTATCGGCAAGCTACTTACTTAAAATCTATAAAGTAAATTTATTTTTGATTTTTAATTTACCTACGAAATTTATTCTTTCAAACTTAATTTTTCAATTTTCAAAATATCGTACGATAGCCTTTTAACTAAAGTCCATTTTCTACTATAATTCAGTATTAAAGCAAAGTGTAAATAGAAAGATTTTATTTCGAACATATAGCCAAGGCAAATGCTTCGACTCTGGATCAAAATTTCTTCGTTCGAAATTAACAAACATAAAAGAAAATTATTTTCGGGTGAATCGTTTATATAGCCGTAATACACCTATCATAATAATAATAAAAGAAAAATAAAAGTCGCAAGAATATAATTTCGATACTCTACAATATAGTGCGTGGACATATTTTTTTTTTTCTCCTTTTATAAGATTACCGCCTATAAACGAACATACGTTTAAAGTTTTGTTGTTGCCTCTTTTGCAATTTACGGGTAGAAATTCCAACGATTTTTCAAAATTTAAAACTGAATTTATGCGATCGAGAATATAATTACCACAGATAGAAATAAAGGGACAGAATTTGATACTGACAAAGAAAATATATACTTCACATAGTTTCTGAAGTTTTCTTATGCATATCGCAAGCGTTTCAAGATTCTGTTCCTGTTTTTGTTAGATTTGAAATCAATATTTTTGTATTTTTGTTTACGAAAAACTTCACACACAGGCAAACAGACGGACAGACGCACATATTTAGATATATTTTATGGGATCTATGAGGCTTCTTTCTGCACGTTGCAAAAGAGTATACCCTCTACGATCAATTGAGGGAAGAATTCGTTTAAGAAAAATATTCAAACAAAAGTTTAATAAACTCGTGCGCTATATACAATTTTAAACCATATCCACTACGATTAGTTGTTAAGTTTTTACTTTGACACATGTAGAGCTGATTCCTACATAAAAATGTCAAATTGTTAAAATTAAAATACATTTGCAACATGCAAAAAAATATGCCTGAATAGGCAGACCATCAATGAAGTCTTTTTCTCTTCTCTTTTTTTTTCTTTTCGTTTTTTCTATATTTGTATGAAGACACATAAATTTATTTCGGAAATAATTCTTGGAAACGTTACTTTTCATTTAAATATGAGCGGTTATAGCTAACGAAACCTAAAAGTACCTATTGTCATATACACGCTTTCTTAAGCTTTTTTAATGCGACTCAAAACAGGTTAATAAGAAGGACTCGTTCATCAAATTTGGTAAAACCAAAAAAAATTCTTCTCATCATATTATCGTTTTCTTACTTCGTCAAGGTGGTCAAATGTCAAATTAGCATATTTGGTTTTTAGGTTTATTCAGGTTTAGGTTTATTCACGAAAACGAGTACTATATTCTTCTTTAAGGATATTAATATGCGCCAAGCATAACACAAGCTCTCGTGTTTAAGGTGGACTCTGTGTGTGTGGTTTGCATTTTGTGGGTATTATTTTTAATGCATATGTAGACCTCGGTCATTTTTTTAACAAGCGTATATAATGGAGTCCGACAGCGACAAATTGTATGCAATTACTGTTCTAAATGAAAACACGAGTATGAAAGACTGACGATAAGAAACCATCTGGTTAGACTTTATATAAATTTTAAGAGCATACATGTAGAATATGATCGATAGGCGTAAGATATAGTCACTATGTATTCTACAGTTTCGTAGATACATACATACGCTTGCACACGGACAACGAACAAAAGAGCAACAAATATCTGCCTTCGCTCTGACAAATAAAGTTTATGTCGCATGCGTCATATGGAACAAAAAAAAAAAACAAAACGTAAGATCTGAGAAGAAAAAAGTTCATGTCATATTAACTATTATCTACTGCTATTAATTATCGCATAATCTGGTAGATAAGAAGTCGGATTATCAAGTCGATATATCCGTGTATAATTTAATAACAATACAGAGCAGTACGGTTTAATTACAATAGCCGCGTAACCGCCAATAGCAATTACCAGGTATGTATGTATATGGAACTGTAACCTATAGCTAGCTGTCAAGTCAAGTCATTTTCATGTCACAGCAATACAAGTTTCATATAATAGCATAGTTTGTAAAAGCGTTGAATATATAGAGCCTTGTGTCTAAAAATTCGCGGACAATATTAGTTTTTCGCTCGAAAAATTCGTAGCGAAATTACTTTAAGATCTCTCAAGCGCACCATTCACCTCAAAAGCAAGGCCAAATCGATTTGCCAAAAAGACGATGCTTTGCGTTTGATAGTATCAGAACGGAGTGATTTATATATTGTGAGCAGCTAAAATCTAGTGAAACAATTTTTGCGAAAGTCTACGGAAGAAATTAATTGATTTAAATTCTTTGCTATTCAAAAGACCGCCAGGGCCTCAGGAAAAGATAAAAAAGGTAATTTTTTACATGAAACCCATCCATCCGTTCGCTTCCGTTTCGATTCTATAAAAGCGTTCAACATAGAAATGCTACCCCTAGTGAATTATTCATCCACTCTATTCCTTTCGATTGCCTCATAACTGCGTCGATGGGACACGTATATGTTCAATTGATGATTTCTTTTGGAGATTGGATTAAAGAGTCTTCTTTTGGAAGCTGCCAGTTGTATTGAATGAAGAAGAGCTGTGCGGAATCTTTGGAGGCTGCGGAATAAGTATGTGTGTAGTTTACATGATGTCCGCGTATATGTGTGTTTAGGTACGGGAGTTATCTGTTCGTACTTTTTTTTTTTTACTTATCCACAACAAAGAACAATAACCTATTTATCCAAAGTAGTAGCGGAGCACTGTTATATAATCACATTCCTCCTCTTGATAGCTTTCTTTTGCTATCGCCAGTTAGCAAGCCAAAATGACAATGGCTAGAGAGAGAAAAGCATCCGTGTTTGTTCAGTATAAGAAGCAAGGGAGTAAAACAGTCCGAAGTCCGTCTGTATGATATAAGCAAAAGACAATCAATCATTAGTTGGTCAGCTAAGCAGTATGATGTTCACATATATTAGTTTGGGGAAAAAGAAATCCATTATTTTTATATGAACTTCAGGACTTTATTTAACATGCTTCGGATTGTCCGATTTGGGTCAAATA
>KK351065.1:1004038-1045756 GCA_000671755.1 Glossina brevipalpis | reverse complement strand
CTTTTATTTAAATGAACTAAGGAGTGAGAAGATAAATTTTGTTCCAATCTGTTTTACATGAATAAATGTCATAGCTCGAGGAGAGGGGCTTTCATATATAATCACATAAAACAGATTGGAACAAAATTTATCTTCTCACTCCTTAGTTCATTTAAATAAAAACTTATTTAAACATATTTTTTTATACAATTTATTTTATTTGCATTTATTTGCTTTGCAAATAATATCAAATGCAAACGCAAATCAAATATATATGTATATATATATATATATATATATAAATATGTTATCTCTTACCATTTGACGAATTTTTAGTAAGAAAATCTTTAACGCATTTTCTAAATCTGAAAAACAAGTATTTAAAAGTATATCGGATGAAAAATGTTATCAACCGAACTTACTCTTTTACTAAATTAGATGGAGGAGTTACTCGGCCAGGGGTGCAAATCTTTTTGTAATCAACACCATTCTTGCAAATTTGCTATAAAATTTATCCAAGATGAAAATTAATTTTTCAGTCAACTAAAAAAATTATAAAATTATATATACCTGAGGGTTGTAATACCGGTTGGTGTTTGTTAAATCAATAATAATTCCCAAATTCGGTATCTTCTCAAGCAAAATGTTAGCATCAAGACGTTGATGTCGCAGTATAGATTTGTTTAAATGCTAAAAAAATCCAAGAAAGTAAATTATTGTATCTGTGCTCTTCTTCTATGTTATGAGGCTTTTTACATTACTTTTAAGGGAAGAAAACAGCATTCGTTTTATAGAAAAAAAAAAAAATGATCGTTAATTTAATGGATTTCAGAAAAACGTATAACCGTCGTCGGCACGCTTTCTGCTTTTAATGGTTGCTATATTAGGTTCTTGCATGTGTTTTGATCAGTGATATCTATTGGTGGAAATGATAAAGTAATGCGAAGTGTATCAATGTACACACACAATGGTGAAATTCGATGATTTTCGACATTCATTACTCTTAGTTGACTTGAACAAATTCGATGCGAAAACTCACCAAACATTTTTAGAACCTTATGGTAATGCTGCTCTATCTCAACTGTTGTTTTTGGTTTCAATGGCTTAAAAGTGATGATTTGAAATTTCGAAACCTCTCTTTCATTATATTAAAAAAAATTAGGTTCTTTTCTTTCAGAGCCCTTACAACTTTTTACTTTGACAAATGTCCTAAAGGTAATAAGATAAGATTGGCTCCATCTACACGCAGATTATGTCAAGACTCGTCCTATTTTTTCCGTTCTTCCATTTCAATCTGGAGTTTTAAATGCACTTGATAGACTAATATAAGGTGGTATCGATAGTAAGGCTATTTGACGATAAAGGGCATATCTATAGCTTTGAGCATACTCCAAAAGCGATGACAAAATAGTACTACATTAATACCCGATAAATAGATTAAAAAAGAAACTAAGCCAAGATTTATAGAGCACCATAGAACTTCTAAAAGACGCATTAAAATAAGATTTGTTTAACTTTTATTGATAGCACGATTTCCAGCAATTGAGCTGTAAATACATGACCACCGTTTTATTATTGACGGCTTGTCTGTTTTTGCATTTTTAAAACTGGGAAATAGTGGGTTAGACAGTTCAGGTATGGATTATATATTTTTGAATCACTTTCAACATACATTTGCCAACAGAACAACCACAAACAATAACCAAACGCAAACATGTAAAGTACGCGTACGCTTTTCTGCTTATCGCAGGTATTCAATTTAACTAATCAAGGCTGAACATATCAATAACTTATGAGAAATATAAATCTTTGGAATATAGTGTGAAAGGCTATAGAATCTCTCCGACACACGAGTAACGAAAATCTACATGAAATGGTATAAGATAGAGCAAGTATTTGTAACGTTAGAATCGAAAATGCTTGTATTTACCTTTAGACTTTTTTATATATATGTTAACTAAATTACCACTATGCATAACAAACTTTAAGCCTACCTCTTTCAAAGGAACCTTGAAGGCTATAAATCGTGTTCCCTCAATTTGTTTTCCAATAGGAGTATAATCTAACCATCTAAAATATTTCCAAAAAATAAATTCATTATGATGTGAAATTGAGTGCAAAAAATTGTTTTCACTCACCTATCAGGTATTGCTGGAGCCATCACTATTTAATTTTCTAAAAACAGCACGCTTAGTTTAATTATTTTTACGCTATTTATTGCAAAGATAACACTTCTTAAAAATACAGTTCTCGTCGCAACCTCAACTTAGAATTAATAATATAAATGTTGCCAACTATCGTTTCGCGGTAAAAAGAATTTAAAAGTTTAAGGTTCAGTTAGTGAATTTGCTACGAATGTATTTTAATTAAAGAGAAAGAAAAGCTTGTTTTCATTAATTACTTCGGCTTAAAATTAATCATATAAAAAAACACGAAGTTATATAATGATTATGAAATCATTTATTCATCTAATAATGTGTTAATTAAATAAGTTGGCTTAAATTTCCAACATAAACTTATATTATATAAAATTATTAGTTTTATCATGAATTTAAAATTACATTTTTTTGAACCCCTTCACATGAAGTTTTTCACTATGTAGCTAAGAATTGCAATCATATGCGATTACAGTGTTAAGACCAAAAAACAATAATTGCATTATATAGCTTTTTTCTGGTTATTGAACATGTATGAAAAATTCGACAAACACTATCTCATCTAAGTTGAATTCCATTGTATTCACATTTGCTAGATGATTATCACTATCGCCACTATTGGCATTTTGTAAGCGTATCAGCTGCGAAATGCTCTACTTACGTTAAATTCTTACGTTAACATGCTTGCCATCAGATAAAAAATATGCATTAATGTTACGTGTAAGGCAAGAAAAGTAATCACAAAAAATTTTAGAGTTGCATTTATGTAAACAAAAAAATGGTAAAAGAGAAGCGTAAACAAATCTAATATATTGTTTGCTTATTTATAAATAACTTTTTAAACAGTTCGGCGTCAAATTTGAATCACGAAAGAAAAATAAATAAATTTGAAATTATTAAAAAAAATATTTAAGGCGTGAAAGAGATATATAAACAATAATTTAAAATAACGAATAATGTACAAATTTTTAGCAAAATACTTCATATACTATTTATAAGAATAAAAAAAATATAAGAAGATTGAAAAAATAAGTTGTCATGTCCTCAAAGCAAAAATTTGTATTAGGCAATTACACTTCATTAGAAGCTCATGTACAATACAATTGTCATCAAAGGATATTTCAAAAGAAATGAATTTAAGAAAAGTTTTATTTTTTTTTTGTTATTAGAGTATTGTGTATTTTTACAATTTAATTTCCTTTCTTTTTATCTATTCTTTGAATCTTAGCGAGAAGTTGTATTCATTTTAGCAATAAAATATTTTTAAATTTCAACGACATCATAACGACATATTAACGAGATCACTTTGGAAAGGTTTTCGATTATAAGTTTATTTATTTTAACAAATTAAATTTTTTCTAATCATATTGGTAGTAGTTCAGCATTTTGTTTATTTTATCACTTAAATATTTTTTGATTTTGAGGACACAGCAGTTTCTGGAACAAACACTAACATGAATACTTTACGAAGTTTATAATATTTTTATTTGGTTGAATTTGACGTTTTAATTGTGATGTTATCCATTTTGACTTATTTGCCACAACCTATTATGTTCTATCTGTCGTAGTTAGCTCATTTTGTTTGAGTATATTGAGTGCTTACTATTTGACGTGTGATGTTGTATACGCTTTTATTGGCGTTTATGCATGACGGTATCGTATCATAACAGTGGCGTTAAAAATTGGGGCCAGTTTTGGATGGACCTTGATTTGTAACCACTGCTTATATCGCTTCGTCAACATTAAAAGCTGCCTTTTGAAGATTTTGATATAAAATCTCGGGAACTGATTCGCATTCCGCAAATGCACGGCTACCAACTTAGCAATGTTTCAATTGATAAAACTATTGTTTGTTATATTCTAATTTCATTTCGTTTTAATAAAATTCCAAAAATGCTTCCAACAGTGCGAGAGCACTGTGGAGATTGTATAAGTGGCTTCATATCTTTTTATTTCTCTAGTCAAATTTTGTAATCACAATTGAATTTTAATCTTAGCATATTAAAATCAATTCTCGTTCATTTAGGATTAATAGATATTGTTATTGATAACGTACTAGAACTTATGTTCTGTGCAACTAGCCGCACTTATCTTTACATGTTCAATCGATGTTTGTGAAATATAAACACAATTACGTATTATATACCGTTTTTTTTTTATATTATAATTACTTTTAATTCTTTTGCGGATTAATAAAAATGTTGTGTTAACCATGTAACATCCACGTATAAAGTGTTTGCGTATGGAGTTTGTCTGTTTGTCTGCTTTCGTTGTGGTCCATAAAAAGGGCAATAACCTAATAACCAAAATAACAATGGCAAGAGAGATTATTGTGAAGAAAGAAAATGTCTGTGTCCGTCCGATGTAAATAAGAAAGTGGAAGATTCCGAAGTTCATCTGTTTAATGTATGGCTGTTTATATACAAAACAATATTATTCGAAAAAATTCCCGCTAAGGCTTCGAAAAAAGTGTATTTATTTTTCAAAACATGTTCGCTTCCATTGCTTCCATACGTTCAAATTTTATTCCGGCCCAATTGTTTTTCGGGCTTAGTCGTTACGAATTATGCTGTCTTTAATATGCTCTATTACATAAATGATGAATAAGACCAAGAAGCAAATTCTATTATAAATTTATTTTTTATATGGAGATACTTTTTCATATGTAACGTAAATAGTAACTTTGAAAATTATCCGCGAAATTGTTTTAAAAAAAAAAAACAATGGAATAAAGACGACGATTATATAAGTGAACGAAATTATTCTAAAATATCTGGCTAAACTATCGGTATTAATGAGTTACATAATAATGCAACGTAGGTGTATGAATATACGAATGTATGTAAATTTACGGTTACTTTGAAAAAATATATAAACTTTTTAGCTACTCAACTACATGAAGCGATTGAAAATTGTAATATCTGTCAATAAATATATACAATAGTACCAAATCCCTATCAAGCCCAATAAAATTCCTTTACAATTTTAGTACACCGACATTTAACTTGTTTTCTAAAAATATGGCCACTCTCGTTTTTACTAATACCTACTTATTTAACGAACACAAGAAATCAAATATGGCGGACGTCTTTCTGTATAAGTGAACAGATTTTCAGTGCGTCTAAAAAAGGTCGTGATTTTAATATAAAATTTTATTAAATTACTTAAAAGCGTTTAATATTTTTCTTTGCGCTGACGTTTTGTTGTAAGTGTAGTGGTAAAAAAAATAACTACTTGAAAAAAGCAAAACGAAAAGTGGAGACGAGAGAAAAAAAAAAGAGTTATCAGAACTTGGCGACAACCAAGGTTTTTTCCACACACACGAATCGAATAGGGATACATGTAGCTATTATGGCTGATTTCTCTAGGCGTCAAAGAAATAAGTATTCTATTGTGCTGGACGTTAAAACTATATCTTAATTAGAAAAGAACAAAACAAAAACGGAGAAATGTTTGAATAAAAATAAAAAAAAAACAATGTAATGTTAATTAAAGCAAAAAATAAGACTAGCATGTGAAGTGTTACCACGAAATTTTTTTAATGTTTAGTCAATGTGTTCAATCGATTTTTTTTAGTACAAATTAATAAGCGTTTTCAAATATAAAGGAGGTGTTTACATTTTCCTTTTTATATCTTTAAATTTTTGAGCACCTCTTATTTGATCTCTTTCGTGAATTTACAGCCGAAAAACTGCGTTTCATTTTCTTTTGCTACGTCAACGTTAAAAGATTTTATGGTTATGTGGTCGTTTGTGTGTATATGACAATCGAACGTTGCACCAGACACTTTTTTTACTTAAATTTTACTAGAAAAAGTAGAAGAGGAAGTGGAAATACGAGAACAAATATAATTCAGTACAATCAAAAAAAAAAAAAAGGAGATTTAAGCTTAATAAACTTTTATCTCTAGTAAATGCAAGAAGTCAGATTTTAGAAAGGTGTTCAAAACAAGAAAATCCAGAAAAAAAATTTTGTGATACTATATTAATTGATCGGCTTTAATTTTGTTTTTGCAAGGATTTTTTAGGTCATATCGCTACCTTTTTTTTTATAGTGACAATAGGGGGTGAAGTGTAAAGTTGCATATGATCATTTTTTATTAATAAAAATATTTTTGTGACACGAAAAAATAGCAAAATCAATAACTTTTACTACAAAAACTTCCATATTTGTTAACTTTAAACAGCCTGTTTTTACATTTTTAATATAAAGCCATTTTATAGAATATTTTGTCGCTTTTTATTGGTTCGATTTTATATTCAGAAATCATTAGAAAAGTTTTGATATCGTATGCTTATATTTCATTTATTTTAATAGGAACTAATCTATAGAAGATTAACAAATTTTTATATGCAAGCCAAAAATAAAAATGAGGTGTATAGCCGCGCTCTCACTTATATGAAAAGCTAACATGTCTTTACAAAAGGTATAACTAAGGCACGCGCGTTTTATTCGTTCAGTTCATAAAGAAAGTATGTCAAATTCGTGTTTTAATTTTAATAGAAGTGACGACAACCTTCAGAATTGCGCGTATTATATAGCTCCACTTCCGAGACTTGCAAATAAAATAATATAACTACCATATGACATTTCTTGATGTTAATGATAATTAATATTTGCATATATCGCTTTCATTAGTGATTTCATGGAGTTTGCCAAGTCTGTTTATCTTTAGCGTTCTCATAAACTCAAGAAATGGTGCAGCATCACACACTGTATCAATGTAAAGAATATTACTTAGAAATTGAGTTTTTGCTTCACGCCCACTTACATTAAATTATATTATAAACCTTCTTAAAAAAATGTTTTCTAAAATAAATATTTGTGCGAATTACTTATTATCTTGTAAAGGTTTAAAATGCAAGAATGTATTGTTTTTATCAGCGTGGACCACCTCATTTGAATCGTTTTTTTTTTTTTTTTATAATTTTTTGGATTCCGCATCCATTCCAGCGAAACATTGTTAATTTAGATTAACTGCTTAAACTTTGAATGTAAAAAAAAAAAAATTATTATAATCTATATTTCTATTAGTAATGAAGAGCTTATGATATTATTAAAATGTTGATAATTCATTCAATTCTTAATCCAAACGGATAGTGCTTATTTAACAAAAAAAAAAAAAGGATTAAGTTATCTTATCGAAAATATTTTATATCCTATAATAGTAAACATTCGAATGAAGAGAAAAATTTTATGAACTTTGGAAGATACCTTTTTATTATGAAAGCTTTCCAATTGTTAACTTTTAATATTAGTTTGCAAACCCAGCAATTTAAACCGCTCTTTCCAAGCCCCCTTACATTGTGCCCAATGTCTTCCTCCGAAAATTTTTTGTCAGAATCTGACGAAGTGCACGGTTTTATACTTGTTGTTAATTGGCAAATGGAAAAGCGAGAAACATGTATAATTCTATAGCCCAATTAATAATTAGCGTTAAAATCTTGAACACTCTCCTTTAAAATATACGCGAGGTCGTTGACATCTTTCGAATCGTTCGCGACCTCATGTCGATTCAATGATCGTTAACACCTAGAGGTCTTTCGAAATGTTTAGGAAAATTTTCAAAATTAAGGAAGAAGTTACTTTCAAGCAATAAACTTTTTTCCATATATTAAGCAAATAAAAAAAAAAATTTGGTTCGCTAAAAATTTGCAGTGACTTCTCCTATTAAAGTCTAACTTCTCGATCGCTAGAGAGAGAGATAATAAATAAATAAAAATAAATATAAATTAAAAAAATCGATTCAAATCTAAATGTTGATCAAGAATATTCTATTTTTCCCGCTTGCTTTCCTTTATTTACCCAAGCATTTGCATCAAAGATATTTTATATTAGCCAAGATTCTGTTCTTCTTCAAGAGTCTGTTCTTCTTGGCTTAACTGAATTCTTGAAACATTGTGAAAACTTGCACATTTCTTTTTCCCTCTGTGTGTCTGTGTTGCTGCAGATCTGATATATGTAAATGTTAATATAGAAAGTTGACATTGGACTTAATACAAAAAATGAAGCGGGTAATACATTTTGGCTCACAAGTAAGTCTAATATCCAAGATATTTAAGTAACTGAAACACCTTAAAATGCATAAACGAAAGTTTCAATATTTATCATCTATCATATTAATATAATAAACAACATTCAGTTTATAGTCAATTTGAAATTTGAAAGACTTATTTATTACTGCTCTGCTTTTGCATCAGAAAGTCGGACATCAATAAAATATTCGGAACAAATAGCACTCAAATTAAGGCGCGGACACATTGGAAAAAAACATTTTTTTGACATAACGAAAAGAGCTTCGTTGCATAGAAAAAATATTTCGTTGAATTGTCGGACTTCTCTCAAGCTCTTCGGAGGGGGATTACTTCTATCGAAATAAGACCGTGTTGAAAACTTAGACTGCAGTATTGCTTCCTTTTTAACAGATGTCTTTGAAGTGTTTGTGTTCATTCGAAAGGATTTCCGAACAAAAATAGGTAGGTATGCATATGGTGATACGCAACATATTTCAGAACTAAGCACGTTTTTCTCGTAGCACCATTTTTTAAAAAAAAAAATGAAAGAATGAAAAATCTGCATTTTTCATTCTATACATGAAAACTTTTTACAAAATCCTTAGATTAACATTTTCTAGAGGGATGCACGGAGAATTTCGGTTAAGTTCATTTAAGCATTCTGTATTTACAGAAGATTGCCCTTTTAAAAACAAAATTAGTATTTGAAATTTTGTAAAACCCAACTGCGTTTCTAATTTTTGCTTTTTTTTTTTGGGTTCAAAGTTACACCTTTTTTTAGTATTTTTCAAAAATGATTTTTTTTTTGTAATAAATTAAATATATTTCGAATATTATTATTCCAGCACCTTTCTTTCTATCGTAACAAACTACGAACAAACACTTTCTTTCAGGTTATTAAAATTTTTACCCCTTTAAGAAAAAATTCAGAATACTTGCTTCACTTTATTAAGAACAAATGTTCTTTATTAGCGTCAACTTTTGAGTCCAAGTATTCTTCTTTTTCCTATTTTGACGGTGCTGCATCAAATTTAATGAAGAATGTTGAAACACTTTGTATATAAAAGTACGACTAAAGTTGCCAAACAGCTAAAAGGAACAATCCTAGAAAAGAAAATTTTACAATATAATTATTAATAACTGTTAATCTAAAGCAGATGTTGGATTAAAATTTAATATAAAAATTTTGCGTCCATAATTGATAAATTATGTTGGCAACATTATGTAACTTCTGAACTTATTGTTATATGTATGTATATAAGGATTTCTTAATATACTTTCGTTTCATACTCTTAGCTTAGAAAAATCACATGATTTCGAAAGTTGAGTTCAAAAAAAAGAATATGTTTTTTGCGAACGCTGAGTTTGGATTGATATGACCCATATAGTGCTGTTGGGATTATAATAATCCAATAAAAATTGTTCGATGAGGTTGTTCAATGATTGATTTTCAATGAATGATGTTCAATGATTGATATTCAATGAACTAATTGGAGTAAATGTCAGTTTGACATAGAGAATGAAATTAAGTTCTATTTAAAAATGAACACTTGTTTAAAACAAGTCTGTTAGGGTTAATCATAACTAATAAAAGCGTAAACTAGGGATTTCCGTTTCCTTTTTACTCGTGCGTTAAGGAATACTCATTAACATTTTGTTAAGAGTTTCACTTTCTCATAAATAAATATGATAATCAATCGTTTGGAAAAAAAAATAATTAGCATTTTAAGCGATTTCTTAGACTATGGTGGGAATACAAAAATATGTTTGAAACGAAATTCATCAAGCATTAATATGTTTGCTGATGCTGAAGTAGTTCTGTTTGGCCAGCAAATGTTGAAGAATTTCGAAATGCGAACTATTTCATATCGAAGCTTAGCAAGTCGTCAAAGGTTTACGTTACTCATTTGTATTCTGAGTGAAATACATAATCTTTTGTTGACCCAGTGCTATTGCACGTATCGTGAGCTTTACTACAGAAATTCGGAATTAGCTAACTGTCAATTGAAAGTTCAGCGAGCGGTCAATGATGTGTGCTACGTACTCAAAACTACGTTTTGGAATTTAGGTGTGTTCGCCAGCAGTAAAGGATTGATGGCAGGTTAATTTTTCTTTCAAATCTATTGTGCGCATGTATTTCAATAGCTTTTATAATAATAATGTATTTCAATAGGTTCCCTTCATATTTATATGAGTAACGGCGATATTATTAATTGCAAAGCACCCTGTTTTATGCCAACAAATTTCACGTATATTGATCACTTCGAAACTACGGCATCATTCATATTGCTAGTGGAAAAGGATACAATTTTTGAAAAAATGCTCTCTTTTAGAATTTTCTCACTAATACATGAAAATATTATACTAGTAACCGGTCGTGGCTATCCTGATGTCGCAAGCCGTTGGATATTGCAACGTTTGCAGAGAGAACATGGATTATCTACTTATATGCTAGCTGATGCTGATCCTTGCGGCATTGAAATAATGCTCATCTATCGTTACGGTTCTCTGGCGCAAGCCTCGAATGCACTACAGTTAACTTGTCCACGTTTGAAATGGTTGGGCATTCATCCTTCAGATCTTAAATATTTATCTATACCTACTGAACCCTTCATTTTAAACGATTGCAGGAAACTTGAGTCTCTCTTACGTAGAAAATACATCGACAGTAGCGTTCGTCAAGAATTGTACATTCTTAAACGCGACTGCCGTAAAGCAAAATTAGATAATATGATGTTCCTTTGCGATTATGTCATTAATAAAATTAAAAGACAAATTGTAATATAATGAACTAACTATTCACGAGTATGAATTTTCAGATTTCTAAACTAAAAGTTTTTATATATATGTATATGTACTTACGGTGAATAAATAAACCAATAACTTGCTCTTTTCTCTCAATTTGTTTATATTTTGCAAATTATGTTTGAACAACGTAATAGAAAAGTTTGTAAAAATAACAAACTTTATTAATGTTTGGCTTCATATATGTTTTTGTTTTTTTTCTTTCTTGCAGATAAGTTTCCGTTTCATTTGGTTTCTGTATATTTTTGAAGACGTCTATCTGTTTGTGTTAATATGAATTTATAACGACAGGATATCAAACAAAAAAAGTAAACGAAACTCAAATGCGTACATGAGTATACATGTATCACGGCAAAAAGCAAGAGGAAAAGCGGAGTTTTAAATGTAAACGAAATCAGCGTTACCAATGTAATTATTGACGACATAATAGAGCTTTGCGTTGTCATTTAAATAAATAAGAAGTAATTAATTCAATGATTAAAAAGAATATAAATATAATATAAATTAATTTTTTGAACGAAAATTAATTATTTTAATCTCTCAATAACATTTAATGAGAGTTGTAACAATAATAATAATCAGTAATTATAAGTGGAACTCAATGTGTTAACAGCCAATCATAACGCACATTCTCATCAAGAAGAATACACTTGATTTCATTTTCAATCATTTTCTGCAATATTAAAAAGCCGGTAAATTCCTGAGTCATATACATCTTACGTACTTTAAAAAGTGTTGTAGCGATCTTGCGTGCTACCTTCTTATTCAAAAAGATAATTATTAGCGAATGCGTTAAAGATAATGTCAACAACAATGCGTACGACATTGCAAACAGTTCCTGAGTCGCTGCCATCCGATACCGTATCCAATGATGGTAATGCCACGTCGAAGCATACGTCCTCAGTCACATTATCAGGACAGCATAATACGGCGACAACTGTAACAAATGGTCCCTTAACTTCCACAACAACGAATGTTGTCTCTGCGCAACAGCAACAGTGTATGACAGGTTCACAAAGCGCTCAGCAACAGCTTCTTCTTCATCAGCACAATGTGAATAGTTCAGTACAATCGGTACAGGATTCACATCAGCAACAACAACAACAACAACAACAACACGACTCCACTAACGCTAATACCATTGTACTGCCTTCAACTACCACCATTGTTAATACGGTAACCACATCTAATAATGCGACCAACTGCACTTCGGCAATTCCCACTTCGCTAACTAATGCCAATCAAGCACCAGTAAATAATAGTCCGTCGTATTCACATCAACTCGCGATAGCAGCGCCACATCAACTTCAGCCGCAATCGCATCACTGTCACGTAACTGGAAATTCCATAGCAGATGTTCCACGACCATCGGTTGTCAGCAATTCCAGTTCGACCTCGTCAAATCATCATCATCACCATCATCACGGTGGTGGCGTTGTTGGCGCTCCAATTATTGGTAAAAATCTGGTCACTGGCCACTCGAATTCATCAACGGCGACAGCAGCTTTAAAGCAAAGAACTTCGTCATCAACTAAGGTGCGTAAAATATATTTTTAAATTTATATAAATTGCAATCATTGTCATCAAAAAATTGAAAAGACAGAGTTTAAGTTTTTGTTCAAAATTTTTAAATCTTATTCTGCTATTTAAAAAAAATTTTTTAATTAACTTTATGAGTTTTAAAGAATCTACTTTAAATCCACATATAATATTATTATAATTATTCATTTCTAATTTTAATGACTTCTGATGTTCGGAGACCGTATATCGGTGAAAGCATGCGCTTAGAATACTACTGGGATTTTTGCACGTCACTCAAAAGCTAAAGCAGACCTACGCTACGTTAGCTATCGAATTTAAATACGTTTTGAAATTTTTTATGAAAACATTTGTAACATCAGGAATGAAATACGTTACTTAATAAGTTAGAAGGATCACTTATTTTTCTTTTGCCAATTTGTTACTGTTGTGGTCAATTATTCTACACTGTGTTTAGTAAAAGACCAACATTTTTCTCCTTCATTTGGAGCTGTTTTCTTGTAATTTCGTCACTCAAATGCACTAATGATATCGTGTATAATATTCATCATTGTTCTTTTGTCCCTTTTCAAGATAGTTGATGAATATTGTACCATGTGCATCATAATATACGGATATTGGGTTTTCCCCAGAAGACTTTTGTGGTTCGAATGAAAAAATTCTTTTTATTTAGCTTTAAATCACTCTAAATAGCGCTCTGAATCATTAACACGTTCTTGTTCTTGGTCAAAAGTGAAAATAGGTGGTAGTAAATATATATACATTTTTCTGATATAATTAAGGTATCAACTATCCCATTAAACTTTGATTTTCGGCTTTCCAAAACGGAATTCCCATAAGGAAACTTCAGAGACCCCAAAAATTATATGTATTCTCGATTAGGATCAAATTTAGAATCGACTTCAGTGTGTCCGTCTGTCTATTGTAAACACTTTTCTGGCCACAAAAGTGAGTGTTGACCATAAACATTGAAAGGCAGATTACTATTGGAAAATGGACCTAATCGATGAAAGTATGCGCCCACATTGCAACGTAAACTAAGAGTACCTCTGCTTTTGAAAAAAAAGGTGCGTTTTTTGCTTATTATTTAAAAGCCATAGTAGCCAGATGTATAAAAATTTCTGCATTTATTGAGCTAGCTATCGGTACAAAAATGAAAAAAATCGACGACGCCCACTCGGTATAATAGAATATTGCGTTTTAATTCTTTTTGTGAAAACGTTTGTACATTAAGAAAGATGCTTCAGAAACCATATAAAGTGTATAAATGTTTGATCGTTACGAAATTCGAAATCCACCAAAACGTATCAGTCTCTTCGACTGTCCATCTGTATGTCTGTTTCTTCTTATCTTATATCTGCCCAAAAAGCTGTCAATGTGGTCAACTCCTCCCATATGTTGTAGTCTTTGACTATGTGTGGAAATTTGTTTATCAAATCTGCTGACAATTTCGGCTGGTTCAGAGCCTACATATGTTGACGCTAATGTGACAGGCCTTTTCTCGTCTCTGAGATAGCAAGAATTTCCTAATGCGCTATTTAGTCCTCATAGGTTCCTCGGACTACAGAGTCTATCATGACATCTTTTATAGCCGGCAATCTGCTGTTTATCCCGAGGCGATTGCCTTGAATAGTGCCCAATGCAGATACTCATTCAGTCCGTATATAATGCAGTAGAGAAACAGATGTGTAGAAATTGTCGAAATATATGATATGGTCCATTCTTCGTGGAATTGAACGGCACAATCTAACCACTGTACCACTCACTACACCGACATCAGGTTCATCAGGTATCCTGTCGAAAGTCTCTATTTCCTGTGAAACGTATGCGTTTTTCACTCTATTTCGAATTGCATTTTCTCCATATAAGTTTCCCGCTTCTTTGGCTCCATGCTGCAGTACCAAGGATATCTGACTGTGGTTGATTACATCAGGGGCCTGGAACTAGATTAGATTAAACTCATCCTCATCTTCATTGTGTGGTTCTTAATCGTCATTATAATTTTACTCTTGCATGTTTGGGAAATAATCAATTTCATTTAGGTCATCCACAGCTTCTTCGTCTTCAGAAATATTTCCTTTTATATTTCCGTATCTCAATGCCACGGAAATCTCCTTCAATCTTTTATTCAATCGACTTTATTTTATTTTTTATTTAAAAGCGAGTTTACATTATATATATTCTGGTAGATTTTAGGTAGATTCTTTTATCCTTGTGTGATTTTGGTAACACTGATTATGCCTCAAAGGTGTAATGTAGACTTTTGACAACATTCCGAATTTCCCAAAAATGTGGTATTTCCTCAATAAAATTTTCAAATGCTAGATCAGATATTGGTAGCTTATCCTATTACAGATTAGAACATCACTTCTTTAGAGGAAACTTAAAAATAGAAAATATCTCTCCAAGCAAAAATCTAAACTTTATCAGTCACCACATTCAGATGGCCAAAAAAAAAATAACTTGCCAGCTAAAAGCATTTTTGTTTCACAGTTGATTTATTACACTTAGTTATCAACCTCTTTTCGGACAGGTCCACACTTAGGGTTTTGAGGGGAAAAAAATCAGTATGTAGATAATTGGTAACAGTATGCATTTAATAGTAAGATATCGGGATGAGATTTGGGAAGAACGTTCAACATTCTTTTACGCACTTTGGTATTGAAAATGGGCCAAACCGGTCATATGCCAACGCCTAATAAAATAAACAGAAAATATTTCTATATTTTCTGAACGTTTCGGTCACTAGTCACAGACTGAACAATAAAAATTTTCGCGGTATTCTCTAAAAAAAAGGAAAATTCAGCCAAGCCCAACCATTAAAATTTAATTATTTTCCCTTTCTTTTCAAGATAAAGGTTTGGCTATTAAAGATTCAACATAGCCGAATACAATTTTTTGACTTGTTTTTAACAAATGCCGAATTCGGGCTGTCAACATCATTTATGTCGGTAGGACCTAGGATTAAAAGTCAGCAAACCACCGGCAAATTATTCTCTTTAACGCAGACGAGTTGTTATAACACTTTAAGCCGATTGTGGGTTTGATTGATATTTTTTCTAATTAAAAAGCAAATCCTTATCAACATACGAAATATATAGATTTTTCGATTGTTTTGAAAATTGCAAAAGTAGCGTCACTAAACCTACACTACTCTTGTAAACTTTATTTGGATTGTCATGAAATTTTGACCAATTTCGTTCAAAAGTTGGCATCAAGTTGGTTGAAAGTCATATGGATTTGTTAATAATGGCCATGTCATCTTGCGAGCTTATTAAGTGATGCGTTGTACATACTTGATCACTATCAAATTCGGTATCCACTTAGGCATGTCCGTCTGCCCGCCTGTCCGCCTGTTTACCTGTCTGTCTGCATATCTGTGTAATATCTACGGTAAATACATTTCTCGGCCGCAAAAATTGAGCTGTTGGCATAAAATTTGGAAAAAAAAAACCATTGAAAGTTCTTGTTAGTATTGAAAATGGGCCAAATCGGTCAAAGGACACGTCTAAAGTATAACACGAACTGAAAACGTCTCTGCTTTCTGAGTATTTTGCAGATGCTACTAGGCTTCGGGAAATACCAAACTACCTTACATTTAATAACTCTTAATTTTCTTGAACTCCGATCTAGCTTGATTTCCTGATCGATCAAATTCAAATCGATCATTTTTTGGACAAAATTTTAAACGCTCCTGTTACTAAGTTAACGGGACACGGGTCTCGAAATTTAGATCAATACTTTACAACCTACCAAAAAAATTACATATCGACCTCATCTCACTACGTTTTATTCACAATAGCAACCCGAATTTAGTGAACTGTTGTTTCGTACGCGGTGACGCCAGCAAGAAATCGACATTTTCTGTCACTTACTACAAAATTACCACAAATAATTGTGTCGCCATATTTTAAATTATTGTCGTAATACGTGTTTAATATTCGCTATATTTCATCAGATCATCGATTTATCTATTTCGTTTTCAAACTTTTACTTTAGAGGTTTAGAGGCTCCAGATTACGTCTGATAAATTTTAGTTGAGTAATATTTAAACTTTTTTTTACTTATTGGTTAATATTTAAACTTATTTTACTTTTATTAAATATAAATATCTAAATTTATTTTACTTAATTCTAATACGTCGCCTTGCAAATTAGAAAATCTTTTCGTGTACTATTCTTCATAAGCATCTTTTACCTCTTCAGTAAAGTTAATTTTCGTCATTTCTGATAATAAAATTTTTACGAAAATCTCTACTGAATAATGGCGATTCACCTTTTTTAATTATAATAGATATGCAATAATCTTATTTTGTTTCCACAAGTATTTGCTGGACTAAAATTACGTTTGCAGTTTTCAAATTTGCAATTTTCGCTTTTACGAATAGAGTATAATTACATCTTTTACATCTATATTGTTTTTGCTTATCATTACATCATCGAATGGCAGGCAAGACTCATTAAGTATGCTTTCAAAGGAAAAATGACTTTATATTACCAAGTGTTATCATCTATCTATCTATCGAGAGGAAAGCTCAAAGTGTCCATTGAATGATCCAAAATAACTGTTTCGAACTGTTAATTTTCGTTAACTGTATTTATATAGTTTTTTGTGGCAGGAAAAAATCATTCACATATTCAGTGAATTTTTGCTGTCAAGATAATATATCATAGATACACTTGTTTGGCGGCATTAATAAGGTTCGGAATATTTTTGATACCCACCACGCAAGGTGAGTGGTATATTTCATTTCGTTGTTTTATTTGTAACGCCCAGAAGGAAACTTCGGACACCCTCCAAAGTATATATATTCTTGATCAGCGTCAAGTATAGAATCGATTTAAACATGTCCGTCTGTGTAATGTCTGCGGTAAACATTCTCCTGGTCGCAAAAATGAAGATATTGGCTTCAAATTTGGCAGGGACGTTGGAAATTCTTGCACGCAGATTTTTGTTCACCATTACCATACCAATTTCCACAAAACTGTGTCTCTGTGTAAAAATGGAAGGGGTCGACCACATCCACTCGACATAATAGAATATTGAAAAGTACAATTTTCACGAAAATTCGTGTAACACGTAAGAAAGATGCTTCAGGAACTACACAAAGTATATATTTTAGATTAGTATTAAATTCGCAATTCACCTAGACGTATCCGTTCGTCCGTCTGTCCATCTGCATGTCTGGTTATCTGCGCAATAATTGTGGTAATCCTTTTGTTGGTCACAAAAATGCAGATATGGGCGCTACAAAATTGGGAGAAACATTGAGAGAAATTTCTGCCACATACGTTACTATTTAAGACGAGCCAAATCGAGTACAGGCCGTGCCCACAATATAAAATAAGCTATAGTATCAAATGAGCCAGGAAAGACGTCAGTTTTCTGGATGTTTTAGTCAGTGCTCATTAAAAACTTCTACAGGATTTCATAAAAATGGAAAAGATCTGCCACGCCCACCCATTAAAATTTGGTTTTTCTCCTTTTTTTAAGACAAAAGTGGTGGGTATAAAAGATTCGGCGCAGTCGAACATAATTTTTTCATTTGTTATAATAATATTATGAAAATCAAATATTTTCGAAACTAAGTCTATATGAAGATGGCTAATTTTTGGGGGGAAACGAAACATTCTAAAATATTTGGGAAGCAATAAAAATAGATAAAGATTTTAATGTTTTAACTAGTAATTAATGCGCCTTATATGAATGCGGAAGGACCAACAAAAATTCCCGAGAAATCTACGATATAAAAGGATCAAAAACTGCACTAAAAAATCCAGCGAATTATAGAAGTAACGACAATGGTAGAATGACACATAGAGTGTTTGTGACTTGTATTCAACATGTTTATAAGCCGCGAATAAATCTAAAGCGAAGCAGTTGAAGGGTGATATTCGAAGAGACCTAGAGTGAGATACAGATGGGAAATAACCCATTCAAGTTTGTTTCCTGCAATTGAAGAAGTGATGACGTAGTATAAGATGATTTTGAGACTTCTGATTTTTCAGATTATAGGGATCAAAATAACGAAAAAGTCTTCACAAGGTCTAGAGTAAATAATCCAAAAACAAGCGAAGTGAAGTGTTCTAAAATTTTATCCACCGAAAAGACTCAGCCTACTGAAGCTCTAAGACTCTTTGATTGTTTTAAGCGTAAGTTTGAGTGCACAAGCCATATTGCAGAAGTGTGTAGACTAAGAAATTGTGAAACTTGCTGGGGATTATCTGATTTTAATAGGCAAATAGATCTTATATTAAAATGTGTCCAAGCAATGGCACCAAAGTGCTAAAAAGTAAATGTTAACAGTGGCAACGTACTTTGCGTATATAAAGCATATTTTTCGGAAGGCAATACTGGCAGACATTAAGTTATTCAAAATTTTTTCAAAACCTATCAAATCCTATAATTTTCAAATGTCAAATATCAGCCATTGACGGTGCCCCTTACGGATCATTTATTGACTACGACGGAAGGCAACTTCAGGCTTCGAGTAGCAAAACTTAGTGATAACTTAGTACACCTTGAACGCTTACCAGTATCATCTCACGATGAAAGTGAACTAGACAAAGATTTTCTCATACTTATCTTACTTGAAAATGTACTCAATGTATATAAACACGGCAGGAAGAATTCTCTTTTCAGTATTTCCTTGACAACTTCCATATTCCATATTAGATTAAGCTTTTAGTTTTCAAAGAAACTTAGTTTCAATTATTATCTACGAAATTGCATGGATAGGAAGCAACATAGAATTTTACGACAAAAATAACACCCGAAACCTCATTATATTCAGAAACTTAAGAACGCGATTAGTGGATTTTTCCTGTCATCCGACTATAAAGTGGTTGCTGCTTTTTGTGACTTTTTTTTTATATTTTCATCTTGATTTTATGTGTTTATTGCTTATATTGTTGTCTCTAGATATGCAGTGAAAACTAGCTTTCAATTTATTTATTATTTCATTATATGATGTATTCACTTTTCCAAGAAAAATGTTGTCAAAAGCTAAACCTTTTTTCTAGTAGCCCGTTTGACGCATATCTTTGCAATGGCCATTTTTAATGGTGAGCCAAAGTCACATGTCACAACCTAGTGATCATCCGCGCATCGTTCGCTTGTTTATTTACGTCGCGACGCTTCACAACATCTCGATGTTCGCAGTTTGAAATAGGTTTGCATTGCCCTAATACACATAATTAATGTTGTTGTCAGTTTTATTTCTAACGCGCCCCCTATTAAATTTTTTTCGTTTTTGGTTTGTTGAAAACGGTTAGTAGTGGAAGGCCTTTTATTTGATACGCTTATGTCTCTAGTAGCTAACAGAAAAACCTATTGGTTGGGGAAAAAAAAGTGCACGTCAAATCTCCTCCTAACAATGTGTACGCTGCTCGCGATATTTATTTATGTTTGTTATTTCTTACAAAATACCTTTTAACAATAATTCCATTCAATTTTCTTTAACAATATTCGTTCGACGCTCTATTGACAAGTGAAGCCAAAAGAATATTTAAAACCATAGGTTTTAGCTTATACAAGGGCTGTCATAATACCAAAGCTATTTCGGACTGCTAATTTCGATTAAGCATCTTTGCAGTAAACAACACAAGCAACAAAATAGGCACGAATTTTGATTCATCTTCAAAGCACAATGACTTTGAATTAGCAAATATTGCAATCATATTTTTCTTTAATTTTTTTAAGAACGCTAATCGTCTACACACCCTATAGTAGTTACAAAATCAGTGAAGTTTTCTCTTTAGCTAATATTTTTATACCGTACACCATTTGTGGTACAGCGCAGTATAGTTTGTGCTGGCTTATGTGGCGCCCTACACCGCTTGTAATGCAAGGCGGGTGTGTGGAACATCTAGAAGGTGCTATAGAAAGGACCCACCTTTCTCTAAATCCACTGACGGAATAGGCTTCTATTCTATCGTATTTTTTACTGAAGGTTCGATCGGGCATTTTTAAGGGCTACTCCATAAATATAAAGCCACATTTGAAAAAAGTTTTTATGCCGACAAAAATCGGTAGGAACTACCTTTTTTTTTTTTTTCTTAGGATGAGATAAATGTGCAAAACATGACTCGAATTGAATTATTTCTTGAATCATCGTGGAAAGTAAGACTTTATGTGGAAGCGAGCTTTTAATATTGTAATGGTCTACGATACGAAATTTCAGTTCATATGATAAATAAATCTAAACAATTGAAGAACATGAAGATTTGACAAGAAAATAAATTTTCTAAATTTTAATCATGTAAGCTCAAGCTCTCTAGATAATAAATGAAGAATTATGTATTAAAGTGATGTACGATATTTAGCGGTCGATGCTGACCGACTATAACGTTTTCATTTATTTTTAATATTTTGTAGTGGAAATTGGTTCATAATACTAATTTAATTCATTTAATTAATTAATTTAATTTTTTATAATTAATTATACTACATTATTTGAACCTCGTATAACGACTCTTTGCACTTAATCTCATATGTAAGAATTCTTCTAAAACATTATTCTTTATATTTTGTAATGAAAATTGATCCATAAAAGTGATTTGACATCGATACGAAGAACTATATCAAATTTGAACCACATAGATCTATTTTGGATCCAAACTCATAAAAGTGTTCTCATGGAAAGTAAGCCTTTATGAAGTAGCAAGATCTTTTGATTTTTGATCGCGAAACGGTGTAGAGAATTGAACGATCGACCTTTCTCGACTATAACATTTTCACCTGCTTTTTTTTTTTTTTGGGCTGAAATTAACTAATATACAAGTAAATAAATGATATTCGTAAAGCCATGATATATGTTATGTAGGAGTATAAGAAAAGAGAAGAAAAATTGATGCAAAATATCAAACATAACAATATTTGACTTGGGGACTGTGAGAAAGATTCTTTTATATTTCTGAATGCAGGTATATACAAACAAATGTGTTCTCTCCGAACCCATATTCCTAACTCGATGAGCGAGTAGCTGCTCGTGTGTGTGTGTGCGTATGTGTATGTGTAAATGACTTGTTTTTATTAGTCAGTCAATACGAAAACTTACTACTGCACACCTTAAACGAATGTAGAGAATTGAGCTATGCCCTCATCAAACGCATACAATATTATGAAAAGCTTAAGAGTTAGCGAGTTCATTGTCACACATATTTAAATACGCATACACAAACAATATATTTATATCTACATATACGTATGCACATTTATGGATGTGTATACGTATACGTATATGTACATATATATATATATATAAATATATTTGCACATATGGTTGTGTGTTTTTTATATGTGTAAAATAAAAAGTTTAGCGCTCTGTGCTGCTGCTTGTCACTGCGGCTGAAACACTTGACTGGTTTCGCGTATTGGGACATGTTTTCAACAGTTGAAATTTTTTTAAATGTTTCAGTGTAAGCTTAACAATTTCCGAACCACTATCATCAGCGGTAATTTCGAAAATAATTCAATTGCAATTATCATCGTCAGATCATCTCGTTTACATACATATATATCATGTTGCGAAAATCGTAATTTCTTATTATTATAGAAAAAAAAGATGTGAAGAATTACTTTTGATCTCTAAACAAAGAAAACAAAATTGTTATCATAATTCTAAGCCACTGCTTGAAATTACATCGAAAAGTGATTTTAATAATATTATTTCTTTCTAACATCGCCTTGTTTATATATTCCCCTCACAAGTATGTGTGTTTATATATAAAACGTATATTCTAAAAACGAAAAATGTGTGAATATGCTATTGTTATGTAGCGATAGTATAGTAAATAACATAAGTATGTGTGTGTGTGTGTGTCTGTGCGTGTGTGTGCACATATAAATGCGTTTTCATACTTTCAGTTTGATTTTATTCACTTATAACTGATTATACATCGCATAAAAGGAAAACTTACCTACTGCAATGGAAAATAACTATTATAAAAGAATGTGTATGCGCTGTTGCTATTAGTGTTGCAATCGTTGTTGTTGTATACTGTATATAAATTTTAAGCTCATTTCTTGATAATATTAGATAACAAATAGTAGAGACAAATGAAAAGAAACAAAAAAGAAACGAAGATAAATGCAAACGAAAGACAACGAAAACAGAAATCTGACCGAGAATAATGGATAGATTTAGCTTTGACTGCCTTTGCTTTTTGCATATTAAGGTAAATCGACGCCTAGTACCGTCGATAAAGCGTGCATCTTCAGATATATCGTTTAGAATCACTTTCGACGAGAAGAAGAATTTGCAATTGTACAAGATAATGCGGAATTTAAAACGTTTTTTCTTTTTTTTTTCATCAAGAAGTAATATTTAATTATTAGAAAGAAATTCAGATTTTTTCGATTGTTTTGAAAACAATGAACGCAGCCTCACTGAAACTGTAACTCGGAAACGAAATGAATTAACAGGAAATAGTGACAGACAACTTTTGAGAGTTGCCGTTTTTCAAAAATAATTGGATTTTTGTAGTTCAAGACGATATCTATTTAATGTGTTGTTTGTTACATATAAGAGAAATATAAATAAATAAATATAAATTTTGTTCGTTCAATCTATTGAGAATCAGTTTAAAATGCTCCCTGATTTTCTTTCAGATTTGGCAAATGTTACAAGTGGGATAGCAAAACAAATGCATCAGTATTCTCTACTTGTAAAATAAAATAAAAAATCTACTACACTTTAATTCATAATAAATAGCAGCAGCGCACACTACATTTTCTTATAAAGGAAGAGAGACAAAGAGAGAGAGAAAGAGAGGGAGTGGGAGTGAGAGTGAGAGTGAGAAAGAGTATAAGTTCAAAATAAAAAAACAGCAATACAATGTTATCTAAGCTCGATTTTATGTTTATTTAAGCTTTAGCTTGAAATACTCCAATAAAAAGATAACAAAAATTTCTATGTTTTGTTGTTTAATACATATATATATATATTTTTCATTGGCTTGGCCTTTTAGTATACAAAGTGTGGTTAATTTCTAACGTTAAAGTTAATATTAAAGACTCTTAAATTGAATAAATTTCGGGCGTGATAAAAAAAATATTATAAAATAAAATCGAAACTAACTTGAAAACTAATTAAAACCTATTGAATTTGTTTGCATTTTATAAAAAAAATTTGACAATTATTTCCATTTGAATGTTGCTCTAAGAATTATTTAGTTGTACAAACACTAATGGTACAACTGGCTTTTTACCCCTACCCCTATATAAGACGAAGAAAGTGTATCAATAGGGATTTTACAGGCATTAAACATCCATTCTTTTTAAAAATCTTGAAGTGAACAATAGAGCTCAATAACAGTGAAAACAGTGGTAAACATTGAATTACACTAAATAATAAAGAAGAAAATCAGCAAAAAAAAAAAAAACAAAAAAAAGAAAGGGAATGCCAAAGCATATTCTTTATTATTAAGTACGTATTAAGTACGTTCGGTATCGATTGTCATAATCAGTACGTACAGCGCCCAAGTAGTTTTTCTGCAACTGAAACAGCAGCAAAGAATCGATACTGCTCACATGATTTTAATTTTTGAGTTACTTGATATTGGTACAGAAATATTTAATTTCGTTTATATTTTAATTCAGAATGAAGGATTGTTGTTTTTGCAACCGTAACGCATTTTCTTAAATTCCTTTTCCCGAAACGGGTGGCAAAAAGTTCTTGTAAAAATACTTGAATTGATCAGTACAATTGTTGATACAAAATTTCGAGCTTTTCATATAAATTGCCTTTGCTTTGTTTTCAAACGAAATTTTCGAGAATTTTTTCATTCAACTTTAGTGTCAGTTTTCAAATTATCTAGAAAAAATTACCTAATATTACATTTATATAATAATTTTTATTAAACAGTAAAAGTCTGCATAAATATCCGAGGTTTTATCTTCTAGCGCAACCGTTTGCGAATGTGTCCCATGTTTCTTAAATAGTAAAAGTTCTGGGCACGTGCGTGAATCATTTTTATCCGCAATATTTAATAATAATAATGAATGTTTTGGGCGTGTAAAAGTTGTAATTGTCTTTTTTTTGTATTTCTAGTCTTATAAAATAGTGGAAAATTCTTCAAATCATTTTTGGCATATTTTGAAAATAGGGTTTTGAAAAAACCTCTTTAATTCCAGTAGCGTTTCTTCTAATGATAAAGGCGAAAGCGAAATCGTAGCGGTTTTTTTATGTGTTAAGGTAGGCTATTTCACAAAAGGTATAAGCGTATGTCAATAATACTTCGAATTTAATTTATAAATAGTAAAGAGGAAAATAATTAAAAAAGGATAATTGAAAGAAACAGTATTAAAAAAAAAAAAACATATCGAACTTATAAATAAAATATACAAATGAAATTAAGATGCATTTTGGAGTTTAAAAGTGTGAGAGTGAATTCTTAATTGAATTAATCGAATACAAAGTGAGCAAAGACAGAAAGTCATAAGAATATGGGACAGACAACAAGTATTGCAGCACCTTGTCAACCGATAAGTAGTAATAAAAACAATAATCATAATAATAAAAACTATAGCGATAATTTAGGTGGCGCAAATGCGAATGATAGCAGCCATTTAGTCATCTATAAGGAAAGGCAGAATACCATATTGTCACCTAAACCAGCAAGTCCTACAGTAGCGGCATACGATAATAAATGTGATGAGAGTGGTAAACGATCAATCGATTGCAAAGAAAAAACCGCCTCGAAAGCCAATCGTACGCATCCCATTACTCTGGGGAATTTTAACGCTGAACGGGAATTAAAACGTTTGGAAATTGTTGCCAAAAATGAAACGCAACATCAAAATACTTCGGCAATTGAGAATGGATATCATAAAACCGAATATTGTTATTATCGCACGCCGCAAGGTAATTTTCATAAACTACCTTCCGATTCATATCACAAAATGTCCGAAGGCTGCTATGTAAGATTAGCCGATGGCAGTTTTCATCGTTTACAACTGAATAATAACAACGAATGCAATAATATGGGTACTAAAAAGTCTGAAGGACGTGCACCTTCCTTGGTTATTGACACAACCACAAACACAAACAGTACCAGTAATAGTGTTAACAATTGCAATAATAATGACAAACCTGCCAAAGCGAATTCCATTATAAGATTTTTAAAGAGATCAAAAAGTCATACACCTGCTACTATTAAACAATTCCAAAACTGTAAAGATTGTCTTTATTTAGAGAAAAAACAACAGTTGTTAAATGTGAACACAAAGCCGAACAATGACACGAGGACGTTACCAACAGTTAAGGAAGGGCAAGCTCCAATGATTGCTAATAATAAGGTAGTAGTGACAATGATGGAGAACGGTGGTTTACCAATCGTGGCCACTAGTAAAGCGGACAGATTTCGTCACAAAGAAATTGAAAATAATTATAAATCAAAATCAAAAAAGGTAACTATTATTTTCAAGAAATTATGTAAGCATAACAAAAACAAAATTTGGAAACTCTGTCTTTTCTATGTTATTACTATATATCTATGTACAATATTTTCTTTTGTTTTGAAATACGTTAATTAATTTCATTGTATACGGCTAAAGGGATCTCCAAACATGGCTTTGCGCAGCAGTGCGCCTATGAGATGGCGTGCTACAGAGGAACATATAGGCAAATATAAACTTATTAAAACGATTGGCAAAGGAAATTTTGCTAAAGTTAAATTGGCTAAACATTTGCCTACTGGAAAAGAAGTCGCTATTAAAATTAT
Source organism: Glossina brevipalpis (assembly GCA_000671755.1). Taxonomy (NCBI): domain Eukaryota; kingdom Metazoa; phylum Arthropoda; class Insecta; order Diptera; family Glossinidae; genus Glossina; species Glossina brevipalpis. The sequence goes on along the minus strand of KK351065.1, from coordinate 1,019,539 downwards.
TGACAAAACCCAATTGAATCCGGGTTCGCTCCAAAAACTCTTCAGAGAAGTAAGTACACAATATACTTAAATTCTTTTAAAAATTTATAAGTGAATTATTTTAAATTGCCTCTTTATTAGAAAATTCTTAAAAAAAATTCGGAACAAATAGATTTTTTACTCTCCCAAAAATACATATTTTATCTTGAATTCCAAAATAGGGACAAGCAAGTTTGGCTAAAGGTGACAGTGCCTTTAATAAAGTTTAAAATGTCCAATACTTTTACATGACTCTTAAAATATTTTCATCGCATCCACAATAATTAGAATAATTAGAATGAAAATTTGGACCATAATTTGGTCCAATTCTTTCATATCAATTAACTAGTACTCACATAAAGTATTATCTGATTCTAGTTCAACGCATACTTCTTGACAAATTGATCACTGAAGACTTCCTCAGAAGTTTACTTCCAATTAAAAGTTGTAAATTGACAAACATTTGAATGCAGATGTCTCATTACAAAGGAAACCTTGGTTTATTATTTGGTTTAGGGGCCGAAAGGTGTAGAATTTATGCAATATCGATTTTGTGTTGACGAACTCAGCTTGTAGTCTCTAGACATATTAAGAATCTATGTCAAACCGAGCCGCGACCGCATATTCTATGTTTTTTGTGATAGCCACGAACTTTATCTGCAAGAAGGAAAAACAGGGTAATATAATCGCAAATCTTATAAGGTATACATCGATTGAAGCGCATTTAAACAGAGAAACGGCGTGAATAGCGGAATCATTTTAAACTTGTAGGTCTCATCTTTGCACATCTGTTAAAATCACCGTAGCGATCTGAAAACAACAGAACAACCTTTCAATCACATAAAAACTTCGTGATCTTATTATAAGAGAAAAGAAATTTTCTTGTCGTATTTTTTATAAATTTGCATTAAATATGGCATTCGGATGCAATATCCTCAATAAATATTATTACAAAGCAAGGTTGTTGTTAAGTCAAAAAAACCATAAACAGAGGTCGATCCTCAATTATCTTTTATCACTATCTTTAGCACACAGCTTGTATCCGCTCACAATTACCGAAACGGCAATAATTTTTTCTTTCTTCTTAAATTATTGTCTGAAAACTACACCGTTGCGCTTGTTGTGTTTAACTTTGTTTAACTTAACCAAGTTTATAACCGTAATCATCAAAAAAGTTATACAATGCATAGTATGGCGGTCAGCTCGTCTAATTACCTATTAGATGCCCTTAAATTATATAGAAATATAGTTCGTGATATAATGATATACATCGTACGTATATAAATTCGGATAACATATTGAGGCAATCAAATGGTGGCTAGCAAGAGATCTAAACTAACTTCTTTTTCTTCTAATAACTAATAAAGAAAAAGAAAAAAAGAAAAAAAACTTACAATGGGACTTTGCTTATTTAATTGTGACGAATGGTGGAGAAGTACTCCAGATGTTTTATATTCTCAAATTCATTAGATCGCGATTTCTTTGTAACGAGAATCTACATAACATTTCTGTAAAAAGTTCGTTTTTAAATATAATATTCCATTCGTAATTATTGCTATGGCAAGGACATTGCAATTATTGTTTAATCTTACAAGTTGAGTCTTGACCTTTAAACCATTTAATATATAATAATAGAAAACAAAATCTTTATCCTAATCTCCAAAATTAATATGTTAAAAAATGTTGTGAAAATATTCAATATTATTATACCCACTACCTCAGCATGTGGGTACATTCAATTTGTTGTTTTGTTTGCAACAGTCAGAAAAACGTTGATTATCATCAAATTTAGAATCGATTTGACCATGTCCGTCTGCGCAACATTTCTAGTGGGAAAAGTGTAGTTACTCCACTTAAAATTGACAAAAGCATGGTAACTTGTGGCCTATAAGCTGGGCAATACGGCCCAAACCAGTTCGACATAATTTGAAAGCACTCTGCTTTCTATGGGTTTTGCTCGATCTTCCATAAGATTGGAAGAAGTCTGTCACTCCCAATCACTCCCAAACAATATTATAAAGCTCCGAAATTTAGTTTTTTTCGAACTCGATTGTAGGATGGAGATATGGATGATAGGCGTAAGAGACATGACATGGTCAAAGCCGAATATGGTTTTCTTAGTCCTTTGTGTTTAATAATAATTTTTTTTTTAATATAAAGCATCCATTAGCTGTAGGACTAACACATTATGAAATTGAAAACTTTCTTCACCGAAACTTAAAGGTCAGGAAACGAAAAGGTATAATTAAAAAAATGTATATGACGCAAGTATAAATAAAAGAAGTAATTAAATAGTTATAATCTCTTGAGAAGCAAGGTAATAATAAAAGCATTAATACGAATACCATCAAATTAGACAAAACAGTTGTCGCGGAGAAACCTTATTGCTATAAAGATTCTCAAACTCTTAGCGAGTATAAGTTTGAAGGATTAGAATTGTCTAAAGATTACATGAGACTGATCAATATTTGTTCCAAGAGTTAAATTAACATTTGCTATGAATTGTAAGTTATAGCATTTTGATAGCAAATACACTATAAACGTGTGGCCCTCAGGGCAACGGAACTGTATTTAATGTACACCAAATATCTTGAGGCGATTTTTTATATGTTACAAACGGAAAAAGATATTCTCTATTATCTCGTTCTTCGGAAGTGGCAGTTTTTTTTTTCTATATAAATTTTTGTTGAAATGATTAATTAATTGTGAGTGATATGGTTTGTAGAAAAAAACTAATGTTATTTCTTTTTTAGGTTAGAATAATGAAAATGCTCGATCATCCCAATATTGTGAAACTATTTCAAGTAATTGAAACAGAAAAGACTTTATATTTGGTAATGGAATATGCTTCCGGTGGTGAAGTATTCGATTATTTAGTATTACACGGTCGCATGAAAGAAAAGGAGGCTCGAGTTAAATTTCGCCAAATTGTTTCGGCCGTGCAATATTGCCATCAAAAACGTATAATACACAGGTAGAGACACAGATCATAAACTTTACTCCCGTTACATTTTTTTTTATAAAATATTTAATTATTTTTTTTCTCTCATTTTATAGAGATCTTAAAGCCGAGAACCTACTTCTAGACAGCGAATTGAATATAAAGATTGCGGATTTCGGTTTTTCAAATGAATTTACTCCTGGCTCCAAATTGGATACATTTTGCGGCAGTCCACCATACGCTGCACCAGAATTATTCCAGGGTAAAAAATATGATGGTCCTGAAGTTGATGTCTGGTCTTTGGGTGTGATTTTATATACTCTGGTGAGCGGGTCCCTGCCATTCGATGGTTCGACGTTGCGTGAACTGCGTGAACGTGTGCTCAGAGGCAAATATAGGTTAATACTGACTGTTTTATGAAGATTGTTTGTTGTATCTGAATTGGGGCGTATTACTGTTCGTGATTTTAACAGGATTCCCTTCTACATGTCTACTGACTGTGAAAATCTTTTGCGTAAATTTTTGGTGTTAAATCCGGCAAAACGGGCCAGTTTAGAGACTATAATGAGTGATAAGTGGATGAATATGGGGTTTGAAGATGACGAACTCAAACCTTACATGGAACCCAAACAAGATTTAGCGGATCCTAAACGGATAGGTAAGACGGGTACTGTATACCAAGCTCACTTGTATTAATCTGTCTATTACAAAACTCCTCTCTATTTTCGTGTGTATATATATATGTGATGTCGCAAACTTTGATGCGTTATGTTTAGCTGCAAACTTCATCATAATCACCAATCCTGCAGCGTAAAACACATGTAACACGCTAACATTTGACAATTAAACCTGAAAAAGGTGTACTGATCGATTACTAAAATATATCAGTTAACTTAATGTCCAATCTTAGCATAATCAACCATTAAAATATAACCGAGCTAATATTTTCTGCAACTCTCTCTTTCATCGTATCGCAATCTGTCCAGCCTATATATATGTATTTTAATATATATGCGTATGAATGTGTGAGTGCACGTGGCTGCGTGTGCCTGTGTGTGTGATAGTGTGTGCCTGGCATGCATATAAAATGATAGCAAACTTCATATATATATATATTTTTTACTTTTCAATTTTTATTGCAAATAATTCTTACCGAAAATTACTCATTTTCAGAGATTTTGATAGTTTCATTTAAATCCGGAAAAAATTAAAACATAGCTCCTAAAAACCATTTGGTGGCACTGTTGGGTGTACCTTTTTTTAAATAATATTTTATTTTTGTAAATCTAGACACATATTTCGTATGGATTTCGCTATCATTTAAACTTATCATAATTGTATAATAATTATGGTAAATTATTGCAGTATTTAATTTAGAGTAGATTTAATGACAAACCTTTTAAAATATCAATTTAATTTTTCTGAATGAAAAAATCGCTAATGCGCATTTTTATTACTTTCTTTTTAATCATCTGATAACTAAAAACTAATAAAATAATACAGAAGCTCTAGTGGCAATGGGCTATAACAGACAAGAAATTGAGGCCTCTTTATCACAAGTACGTTATGATGACGTATTTGCCACCTATTTGTTATTAGGAAGGAAAAGTACTGATGTAAGTTAATGTGTTTATAATTTAAATGCATTATAATAGATAATAAATAGTTACATTTTCTGTTATTATTTTTCAGCCTGAAAGTGATGGTTCTCGTTCTGGTTCTTCTCTGTCCTTGCGTAATATTTCTGGCAATGATGGTACTGCTATATCTACTAATACTACTTTACAAAGCCCAACGCATCGTGGCGTTCATAGAAGCATCTCAGCTTCTAGTACGAAACCAAGTCGTAGAGCGTCTTCTGGAGCTGACACATTACGTAAGTTTATAATAAGCAAACGGACAAAATATCGTATTAAATGAAACTAAATTAAATTTTTTTTTTTCGATGGAGGGTAGGTGTGACCCCTGGTAATACTGCTGTTCAAGTATCAACTATTGGAACAGCTAGCACCGTTCCGGCTAGCAATAATTATACTATTGCTGGTAATGCATCTTCCGCTGAAAGGTCATCAATGTAAGTATCTATTGTGTTGGAGTATTGGTTTATTATACACCTTATATTGAAATTGTCGTTTGCAGCAGCAGCAATTTTAAACGCCAAAACACAATTGACGCGGCCACTATCAAAGAAAATACTGCACGATTATCAGCTCAAAATCAAAGGCCTGCTTCTGCTACTCATAAATTATTAACAACAGCAGATACATGTCAGTATTGATTTTTATAAAAGAAATGTGTGTTTTTTTTTGACATCTTACAAACCTTGCCTAGAAATTTAACTTCATCAAGAAATTGTACATACATACCCGAAACGAAACATAGAAAAATTCTTGGGCAACTAAAATTTAAGCAATTTATTAAATCTAAATTCAATATTCTCGTTAATATATCAAAAAAGGATCATCATCCTTATATCATGTTTTTTATATCATATCATGAAGTCTGCATAAATATATATGAGTTCAGCTGAAGGGAACTGGTGTTTGCCATATATATTCTTAGCTGCTGCGCGAAAATCACGTTTGAAAATGCGTTTCGCTTACATGCATGTCTAGTGTAAGAAAAAAAATCCAACTTACCAATTTTAATAATTTCCGCAAGCGTTTGCGGGAATTTCTAAAAGGCCCAGTATAAAGATGATTCCGATTGACAAACTAACGCGATTTAATTTAACAAAATACTTTGGCTTTTATTATGTAGCAAACAGGCATTGAAACGTTCGCGTCGAGGCGGGTATAATTTTGCTATTTAAAGATTTAATTGTCCATATATATACATATTTTCTTTTAATAAACTTCGTTCGTCTTCATGATCAGTTATTTTTTGAAAAGTCGTACATTTATATAAAATTTTTGATTGATGAATTTACAAGAAACTTTAGGTAGCGATATCATTTATATTCTATGTTATTTTAATCGAAAGTAAAATAAAATTACTTTCATGCACCTTTTTTCAATTTTCATCAACAGCCACTATAAGCAGTGCAAAGCCACGATCTACACCTAAATATGAAGTTGCGAATAGTAATCGGACTGCAGCTACGGTTAGCATGATGCCTCGGCGTTCGACAACTCTGTATGAGAAGACATCTTCCACAGAAAAAACAAATGCTATTTCCACAGATGCAAAGTACGTACTGTTCCCCTGTGTTTGATATTAGTGATTATTCTTACACTTTAAAAGACTGAACGTCTAGAGAATCTTACAATCTTTTTTTTTTTTTTTTGAAAATTACTATTAACATTGAAATTGATACAAAATTAATACATATGTCGAGTAAGCTAACAAAATCATCAAAAGAAGTAACATTTTAAAACTTTTTCAATACATAATGAACTTGATCAGCATCAACTCCATGAACAAACCAATATATGAGTAGTAAAAAACTTAAGAATTAAAAAAGTACTGTAGAAATATTTTTTTTTTTTTATTTTATTTAATTTCTTTTTTGTCCGATTATTTATATTCTAAACGTTGGATTTTGATATATCAGATTTTTTCGCTTTATATTTATTATTATTAAATAAAAAAAAAAACGCATCACAAGAGAACATTAACCTCGTTTTGTAGCTGTATACGATTGCTTGGTTTCTTAAAAAATCTTATCTCTAGCCATACAAAATTATTATCTCAGATTCTATGAAAGCGCTAATTCCTTTTTATATTCTTTTTTTGTCTTACTTTCCATTTTTTTAAACGAAATCGTTCAAATCTATCTATATAAATACGTTACACAAAAAAAAATCTGCAACTGGCTACCTAATAAAAATACCATTGCATCTTCTTCTTCTTCTTCATCAAAAATCAATAAATAAATAAAAAATAATGGTGAGTATGAAAAAAAGCCTTAATAATCTTAAAAATAAAGTAAATAAATATGTGTTAAGAATTGAACGATCGATCAACTTAAGGAACATTTTAATTTTACTTCGTGCAAACCTAGGGTTGGTGATGATCAAGAGACAAATTACCTCTTAATTGCAAAACAAGAAACAAGAAAAAATTACATCTGTACTGCTTTTCCTTTTTTTTTTTTTTTTTTTTTTTTTTTGTTGTAAATACGACTTATAGTTTTCATCTAATTTCTTCTGTGGGTTATCAATGTATAGATTTCTGGTACTGTTATAGAGATATTCGAATCTTTTTTCCACCATCAAGAAAACGTACCGGCCATTTTTTTTTTTTTTTTTAAATTAAGGATTTCTATTATTGATCTTTATTTAGTAAACGAGAAAAAGTGTATAATTAATTTCTTATTTATTTTTTCGTTCTAAAATTTATTTCATTTTTATATTTTTTTCATATTTTTTGCATGTTACAACCACCGCCACCAACTATATCACAAACTAATTAATCGATCAAAAACAATAAATTCAACAACCAAACCAAACGACCTTCATTCAACAATGCGTTATGCGGAAATATTTAAAATAAATCATTGTGCTTAATGGTTTACTGCTCTCTACTTGCATGAACATTCCTCTAATTCTACTTTTTGCTTGCCAATTTTGTGTACGATTCTTNAAAAAAAAAACAAAAAATCAAAATCAAAATCAAAATTTCTTCGTCGACAAACCGTGATTAAATAAATTCGATTTTTTTTTTACACATTACTTTTAAAAACGTTGAAAAACTGAACTGCTTCTTAACTTGTATTTTTGTTACACATGCGCGGATAATTAATTGATTCTTTTATGCCTGCCAACTTTTTTTTTACCTTTTTATACATTTAACTCAATAACGAAAACAAACGATGCTTACCCAATGATCGAATGATCGAACGATCGAACGCGCATTTAAATAAACGTATAAAAATAGTGTGTTCAACGATCTCAGAGTGACATCAGCTGTTAAGTCTGGCAGACATTTTCCGAGGAATGTTCCATCACGTTCAACTTTTCATTCGGGTGAGTTTTGTTTTTATGTAAGAAACATTCTAAACATAAAATTTGTGTTCGTTCATAAATTAACAAAAGTTACAAAAGTTACAAGAAACCACATTTATCTCCGACCCAAGGAGATCAGCTTTTAATTGGGTGGGGGCGTGTTGTATGACCGTTTGAAATGTATTTTTACCTATAAATAAATAAATAAATAAATTATTAAGATCTGATACTACATAAGCTTGAGGATGTTTTTAAAGTTGATACTATGAAATTCAACTAGAACTGCATGTGCGAACTTACTTGAAATTACTTGAAGAAGGTATGCTTAATTTACTCAGTAACTCCCATATTAATCAAGCGTGTAAAGCGAGAGACCTTCGATACGTATTTTTGGAAATTTATAAATTGAAATAAAACGTTTTGTTTTCTTCATACCGAGAGAGAGAGAGATATGTTACAGAAATTCGACAAAACTCGGCAGGCAGCTCTCATATATGTTATATTATAATTGTTAGTTTCGTTTCTGTTTTAAGTTTAATATATCATATGTATGATCATGTTTATAAACCACTTTCGTATGTTCATATGTATACAAAATCCTTGTAAGAGTAAATAAGTAGACAATACAATAGAATATATTTCAATCTTTTTATTTTTTTTTTTATTTTTTTCTTTTCATTCCATTAAAAACTTGCACTAAAATTATGTCATTACATTAACTAAAACATTAATGTATTATATATATATATATATATGTGAATCATTTTTTAATACTTGAGTATATATTCTCCCTCTTCGATGACATACATGGCTCGAATTCTTCTTCAAAAATTCATTTAAAAAAAAAAAAAAAAAAAGAAAAAGTGACTAATGATGTTATAAACCGTTTGAAGTTTTATATAATGATGCATTCGTAAATTTTTAACACTCGTCCTCATTTTGCTTTCTATTTATTATAATATAATTTTTACATAATTTCTTTTGCTCCACCATTATTTTTATAATTTTCTTTTGTATATTTTGTCACATATATTGTGTAATTACGTTTTAAGTTTGATGTGTGTGTGTGTGTGGTAGTTATGTATTATCCCCCGTCTGCAATATTCCTAAAATTTCTCCTTTAATTACAATTATGTTTAGTAATTTTCTCTATCCTTTGTCCTTTGGAATTTGTTTGGACCCTGTGATCTCGCTGTGGATATTCAACTTTTTGAAATACTTTGTCGGATGGTTGGAGATTTGTCATGACCTTTCAGCTATTTAGAAATATATTTCGAAGATTTAGTCTGGCCCATACCGCAATATCTTCAATTTAATTAATATTAGACTATTTCAAATATACAAATTAAGATCAATGTTAGATTTTAGTAAAGAAGTTTTAATACTCACTAGAACTCAAGAAAATGCGAAAAAAAAGTGTGAGTGGAGAAAAGTTTTCTAAACGTGCTTCGGAGATCTTACAAAGTATTCTGCTAAAACGTTTCTACAACTTCGTTTTTCATCCTATTCATCCTTCTCTCGAGGATTAAGTTACAGAGTTAACTTGAACGGTGCGTAGCTAAGAAGGGAATGAAATAAAATATTTTGCATTCTTTTTAGTATTCCGAACTTTTCTAAAATTGTATGTGTACATGTTTGTGAAATTCAGAGCAGACCAACAACCCAAATGAGTAAATAGGAGGATATGTTCGGGTGTGATCGCTTTATCCACATCGTGCGCCTTTATCCTTTAAAAAAAAAAAAAAAAAAAGAAAGAGAGAGAGAGAGAGAGTATAACACATTTACGTAGAGTATAATCGAATAAAAAAAAAGGAATTTCTTTGTTTTATAATACTAGGTCGATTTTTTATTTTGATACACAGGCGCAGTACGTAATCACTTTCATTCACTTATATTCATTGTAGTTTAAGAGCAACGAGTGTAGTACCCATTTTTTGCTTTTGAGAACGTAGAGGTTCTCAGTTTGCGTCGTACTATGGTTGCATCGTTTGCTAAACCCGTGTTTAGTCCATTTTCAATATCAACCTGTAAGAACTTTCAAAGTTTTTATCAAATTATCAGACGATATCTAAATTTCCGAGACTAGAAATATGTTTCCTACAAAGAAAAATACACAAGCGATGAGAGAAGAAGAGCAATCTTAAATTGAAAAGCTGAAATAATACTTTTTTTATCCAATGCTGAGTTCGGTCAATATTTATGCGGTCGATGCCACTGTAATTCACAAACAAATGATTGAATTATAGTGTTACATAAAGCGTTCGATATTGAGATAAAATTATGGGATGTTATTATACATTTGCAAAGCCTAACGGTGATGGATAATTCGTAATTATATTTCACATCAGTTTTATAAAAACAAAGCTTCCACAGGAACGGTTAGAAGAAGCCTTAAAGATTATTTTACGAAACAAATTGTCTCCAGTTATTAATTTAACTAATAAAGAATAAAACTACGTTTTTCAGATTCCTTAGAGCGATAAGAAAAGATTGTTTCTGAACAGATTCAATTGGTTTAGCATAGCAATGATAAGAAGGGCAGACCATACAACCGAGACATACTCCATTATTGGCTTAGCCGAGCTCATGTAATGCCTTTCTGCAATGTAAGGTCTGGTAAAAGCATAGCGTTTTTTTATGGAGAGGAGGAGCTCAATATGTAAATCAAAAACGAAATTTTTCATAGAATACAACTAAGAATATGGGCAAAATATTATCAAACTTTCTGAATTGGATTGGAAAAGACACGACTACGTAATTTAAATGAGGATCACTAGAGCAAATGAAAATGTGGCTTTTCTTAAATATAGAAAGTAAATCATTAGTAGTACAATGGACAAAAGTGCAAAATGGGATTGCCATGAAAAACATTGGACATCACGGCAAACACGTTAGAGGATTGGAATTAAAAAGGAATTAATGATTTTATTACGGAGTTAAAAGTTGGATATCAATAGACACGAAGCTTATTGGGGAGACGTGAACATTTTTATCGCTATATCTCTTGTAGTTTATAAGTACTAAGCAGTCTGAGAATCCAGTTTTTTGGTTTTCAGTTTACATTGTATTGCGATGGTGTACTTTGACCAATTTATTGCGTTTTCAATACCAACCTATGTGGAAAAACTTTGAAACCTTGAATTCCTTTCGATGGTGGATATAAAAATCGAAAGTAATTAAACCTTTCGAAGCGTAGAAAAAAAAATTGGCAATACAGGCAAAGAAAGGGAATCAAAACTTACCAGTTGGAAGAGAAAGCAGTAAAAGCAGCTAAAAAATGTATAAATTATATTAAAAAAAAAAAATAAATAAATATTGTTAAGCTAGCTAACATATGTAAATTTTTTTACAATTGAATAATTTAAAAAAAAATCGAAAACAATATCGCTAGAACATTATAAAAAGAAAAAAAATATGAATTTTGCAAATTATCGCGATAAGGACAAGTTAAAATAGGCGCTCTTTCGGCAAATTTTTTAAACGGAAGAAAACGTAAGAGAATCATATATTTTTAGGGCACGTTTAAGTATTAAAAGCAAATTAATTCTGAAAAATATTAAAAAATGGCAACACCACCGGGATCATTCTTACGACAACTTCGCGTCAAGCTGCATAACTGCTATAAATTTGTATATACGAAAAACCATTCCTATTTCGAGTGAAATTTAGACCGAATTTTAGAAATATTCATTTTCGATCACTAATTTTTTATTCATAAAAATACTTAAGTGAACTTTTCAAAAATCCGATCTACATTTTACTAAAAAAGAATGATATTCCAAAAGTATTGTAAAAAGATTCGAATAAAAAAAATGAGAAAATTACTTGGAAGTTAAAGCCGACTAATCTCTTACCTATTGATTCTCTAATATCTCAACAGATGTTTTTGGAGAGTGTCCATGATCTTTTCAAAGCATTTCCAAATAAATATTATATGCCAGCATTGCTTCAATGAGAGGATTGCTAAATAGATATGGGGCTGAGTTTTATAGCTTTTAGCAAGAAGTGAAGAGTTTAATATGAAAATTTTATAAATGATTATGAAATCAGTTACAGAGTTACACATTTTCTTGCTTTTTTCTTCTTTTTTCGTTTCGGTTCGGTTTCGTAAAGTGTAAAATGTGAGATTTTGTATGTGACAGATGCAGCCAAACAGGCTTTTCTTGGCAAAAAATCTTCGAGAAAAGAAAATGAGGCGAATATTTGAATATGGAAGTTGTTTTTTATGTTTCTGGGATTGCAGACTAATAGAATAAAATAATAAAGAAGTTAAGACGTTATAATTGGTTAAAGCCGACTATTAAATAGCTTACATTACTTTGCCTAATATATACTTTTTCATTGGGTTTCGTAAAAAAAATATTATAAATTGTGCCCTACGTATTTACGTAAAGATACGTTTTTCATAGCAGCCTTTGCAGTGGAATGGATTCTAAAGGGAGAATTGATGTGGTGGAAATTTAGCCAAGTTTAATTTTTTTTTTTTTTTAAGGATCTTCCTATTTTTCTTCTACTATTCCTTTCGTAAACTATTAAAATTTCGACTCTTTTTCTGCATGAAGATTTTTCTTGACAATCCTTACAAAATATATGATGTGGTCCAAAAAATACAACTGCAACCAAATGTTTCGATCACATATTCAACTTCTCCGTTCTGGCCAATCATACAAAAGTCAATATATCTAGAAGATCTAATGTGTTTCGCTAGCAACAGATACCTCGACCAAATGTAATTTTTTCCAACCTCACATGTGGACAAGTTATACTGCTAGCTAAAGGTATCTGCGCAGTGTCTTCTGTGCGGTAATATCTCTTATTAGAATGAGTTTAAGGATTCCATATATAAACGAAAATCAATTGTGACTCATCAAGGTTATACGTACTTTAGGGGTATTAGTTAGAGAATATTTACTATAACTATAAAACCAATGATGAAAGAAAGTGTGATGGTTATCTATTTGTGGTAGGAAAAGAAATGGAAGATTTTAGAGTAGATGATGATGATCTTTGCTATTTCTTTCTTTATTTACTATTAATATATTTGATTGTTAAAAAAAAAATATCTCAGCTTACATAAATAATGTATGTTTTGGTGGGTTTTTTGTTTTTATTACATGCTCTCTCATATTGAATCAAAGGCCAAACTAGACCCCGTAATAATACAGCTTTGGACTATTCGGCCACTGGTGGCGTATCCGGAGAGTCACCACATCCTGGTCGTATGAGCTTCTTTTCAAAACTGTCGTCCAGGTTCAGTAAACGGTAAGTACAAACAGGATTTATAATTGTGAAAATATACCCTTTCCATCACTTTAAGATTGCAAACAAGTAAAACTCATTTAAACAAAAGAAATAAAAAAACGCACATGTAGTACAATATCGCTTTTTAGACTGGGAAAAAAAAAACATACGTATGGTATAGCTATAGATAAAGCAATTTTAAAATACATTTGAATCACTAAAATGTATACTACTTCTTCAATTTCAAAAATTAGGTAAAGCGTTTCACACAGATTTCTTCCAAACATTGTTGTTTCTCCCTCCCTTCTAACGTCCTTCCTTAAAAATATTTAACGAATAAACATAGAATTCGAAAATAAAATGAAACCTATTATTTGGATAAAATGAACCGAGATTGATTAGTAGTGACTCGTACATAAGCTTTTTGGCTTTAACACAGAGAATGTTTATTTTAATTCATGATATTGATTTTTTTTCAGGACATTTCTTTTTTAACGAATTTTATACGTTTTGACTATTATCATAAAATTGCGATCAAGTCTTTTAAGTTTTTCATTTACAACATTTCAAAAAGGGACGCTTAATGGCATCTTTCCGTTAGGTTCTTAATGTGTACGTTGATTTGGAGGAAGTTTGATACAAAATAGGATTGGTTTAGTGCTATGTCTGAACGGCCTGTATACTACAGATGATTTATAGTTAGCATTGATATCGAGACGTGCTTCTATAAAAATCGAAACGTATAAACTCAAGATTTCTTTTCAGCAGTGCAATTAGGGCAAATTGTTTAAAATTTTGCCAACACCATCGTTTCGAGTTCAGTGTTTTGAGTTGCAGCTGGTGTATGGGCGAAAAGCCTTTTTGTTTCAATATATTTGCACATTCATATACAAGTATCTGCCATAATCTTTAGCAGTTTGGTTTACAGAAATTTAGCTCTATTCCTAGGGCGAATGAAGTTTATTCTTATCGACTTTCCTCTGTTTACGAAATTTAAGATCGACGATATTTACTTTCACGAAATTTATTATATGCGTACCTAATATATTCTTTTGCACTTGTGAGTCATTGTCTTAGAGAATGTTTGGTAGTAAGAAATTCAAGAACTATTTGACGGAAGTTTTCTAAAATATAGTTTCATTTTTTTTAAGTTCAGCCTTAAAATATTCTTAAAAAAAAAAAAAACTCAGTCCTTTGGGTGAATTCGGTAAAAATGATGCGCGTAACCTTTTATCAATATAATATTCCCACGCATTTTTTTAAGAGGTAGTGTTTGTTATCACCTTATGATTCTATTGTCTGCTTCAAGGTCTCCTAATATAACCAAAATAGATGTAAAAGAATGATGCTGAGTTCAATAAAAGTCAATATTCCGAACGTTTTTCAGACATTTTGAACGCCCTAGACAATTTGCATATTTTTGGAAAATTAGTTTTTCGTTCTACCGAAACTATGGCCTTCAGAAGTGCAGAGGACAAGAAAAAAAGGATTACTTTGTGTGAATTGGATTTTCGTGACTTTGCTTTTAAAAATTGAAAAAAATTTTGTTAAAGTATTTCAAGACTTGCGCAAGGTTATCCATTGTGTGTGTTTCCGGAAGTGAGCGCAACTAAAACACACACACACAAATGTTTTTCAATCTATTATTTACACCTTGCCATTATATGTGAAATGATACGGCACTCAAATGTCCTGCACGGGCCATCAAACAGAACTGAATCCATTTGAGGTAATTCTTCTTGATGACTTGTCTCCGCATAATAGGGAATAGCTCAGCCATAACTTGACAGATGTTTTGTTTTCAAAGCGTCAAGAATTTGAGGATCGCGTTCAATGCTTTGTGTAATCCCATGAAAAAAGTCAAGCGGTGAGAAAATGAGCAATCTTGATTGAAAATTCTGTATTAAAACGTGAAAGTACACGTCCGGGAAATTTCTCGCGCAATAGTGACAAAACGAGGTTTAGCGGCTTGTGGCAACGTATCCTTGAAACTACATATCTTCTACGTCCCTTTCCTCAATTTCACACAAAAAAAAAATGGGAATCATATGGCTATAGCGATCAGAATTGACGGTTTTTGTCACACATTCGTTATTTTCAAAACAAAGTAAGGACCAAAGGCCCCAGCATAAAGTAACTTTTTGGGAATGCAATAAGTCTTCGACAGTTACTTGTGGATTTCGCTGCCGCTGTGCGACAATTTTGCTTGTTGCCATATCATCAACCAAATTCGATAAGAAAAATCGTCACCCAAACGCTATTATTCGAGCAATCAATCAGGGTTTCTTCAACGCATTGCATGGCCAGCCGACTTCAGTTAGCAAAATATTGGATCTTCTTCGATACTTCCACTAG
>KK351065.1:960399-992797 GCA_000671755.1 Glossina brevipalpis | reverse complement strand
AAAAAAAAAAAAAAAAAAAAAAAAAAAAAAAAATTTTTTTTAAAAAACGATTTTGAAACATCAAACCTTCTTATATGGCCGAAAAATAATTGTAAAGAAAGAGTTCATTTACATCTTTAGATAAAAATTTCCAAAATTCTTCCAAAACGTGAATAACAATAAAGTATTTCGACAAACGTACCATAAATGAAATTTTTGCAGTTGGCAGCAATGGTGGCCTATGAAAAAGTACGCTGACTGTTTTGGATCACAAAAATACATCCCTGTGGTTGGAAAAAGTAATTTTTTCACATCAGAGCAAATTTCCATATGTCTGTAATAAAAAATTCTTATTAGTTTTTGAAAGTGCCAAGATCCGTTTGTTAATATTTCAAGTAATTTTGACCATTTGTTGTTTGCGTGTTACTGTGGTTTTAGTGCAGTCACTTTTCTTAGTTTCGTGTTTTCATTAAATATTTTAATAGAAAGAACAGTTTTTGAACTCAACATTAACTTAAAAAATGTTAGGATAGTTCTTCTCCGTCAGAAATAAATTCATCGGCGATTTGCCAAGTAAAGACGAGGTCGTGCGAATGCCACTGATTTGGAAAATAGTGAAAATTCTGAAAAATCAAAAGAAGTTGGAGAGATGGAAAGACAACCTACTTACTATTCTGCATAAAAGTTCGGACATGAGAAACTTCTTGTTTGCAACATGGATAATGCATCTACTTACAGTGGAACCAAAACAAGAATGTATCACTAATTCGAAAAACTTGCAAAATTTGCATGGATTTGGATTTTATTCTGCACTCCTCACACTGTCTGCAAATCTCAAAAGAATGCTTCGATTAAATTTTGAAGACACGACGAGAAATGAGATAAATTTTGATATTGTTGACAAATTTTTCTATAAAAAAATCATCGAAATGCTGGAAAAATATTGCAATGATTATGTCACATTCGACGAACACTTTTTTGTGTAATGAAGCCTAATTTTGTGGAGAAATAGATTTTCTTACTTAGTACCAGAACTTATTGATCGATGAATAAATGATTATATGAAAGTTTTTTCGGATATATTCTTGTTTCGCTGTAAATCCAAAATCGTTTGGCGTCAACGAAAGGGATTTTAAAATAACAGTTAAAGGTTGTGCGAAAAACGAAGTTTGAATGGATACCTTTCTGATGTAAATTTGATTGACATCCGAATAAAAACATGAAATATATTTTGGGTCACATCAAAGAAAATCACAAACAATTTCTCCTTTGATTTTCGTAATTTAACAATACCGTCTTATGCCGTAATTAATATTAGACAGTTCTAAATTTTGATACAAAACCATAAAAGCTCTCACAACAAAGCATAGTCGCAAATGCTTTTGATTAGTGATGGGTTACAGCACCACAATACGGTTTCAAGTCATTTTAACATTAGTATCAGTACTACAAATTAATAAAATTATAGGTAAGGTGTCAAGTGGTAATCAGAAGGCGGCTATATCTGATGAGTATGCTAGATGCGCCAGAGTTTCTCATCCGAGCTATGTGTAGCATTTTATCCTTGACAATTCTTGTAACATGTGACCGAGCGTTGTCATGCAAAAGGGGGACTCTGCGTCTGTTAATCTCTATTGCTGATCTTTTCTGCAAAAATACATCTTTCGTTTTGGTCAATTGACGTCGCTAGGCATCTGCAGTAACAGTTTCATTGGATCTTAGCAACTCATAATAGACTATACCTTGCTGATTCCACCATATGCTCAACAAAACCTTATGGCCTATTCGGTGTCAATGTAGATGGATCTCCATGACTCTCCATGACTTTTTGCGCTGGAGATTATTACAATATGTCGCAATAGGTCCATTTTTTATCGCCAGTCACAATACACAAGAGAAAACTTCTTTGTTTGCCTGGCAGTCAATGAGACAGCGATGTTGAAACGGTTCAAATTGCACTTTCAATCAATTCATGTGGTAGCCGTTTGTCCTCCTTTTTGGGCCTTTCTCATCGCCTATAAACATCTAGAAACAGTTGTTTCATCAACTGTTACGCTGTTCGAAAATTCTTTGAGAGTTTGAGCTGAGTACGCGTTCCATAAGTCTTGCAATTCACTATCTTCGAACTTTTTGAATCCTCCAAACCGTTCTTTGTAATTATAAATCAAAATCACCACTTTTAAACCATCGAAACCAAAGCCGACAATTGCGATATGATAGAGCAGCATCACCATAATCTTTGAGAAGTATTCGGACGCCGTTAGCAATTTCTTGAAATTACGCAAGAAAAGTACTGAATGCCGGAAATGCAAATTTCGGCGTCCCAAGATTCGCGTCTGTATACAACGAAGAACTCTGTGAGGCTAAACAGAAAATTGTTATTTGGGGTTAGAGGAAGGTTGAAATCATCGAATTTAATCATTATACATAGTTGTATTTCCTTTCACTTTATCGTTTTTTCGTGTGGAAGTTGCTGACCAAAATTAACGCAGAGGTACCTATACCTAATAATAAAAGTTTTTAAATATTTGCGAATGTTTCAAAAAATTTCTTCACTTTAATTGATTGATTTTGTTAGAGATGTATTAGAATGGAAAACTCCGCAATTTACAGAAGTAAATGTTTAGATTAGCATGGAGGTTGCTAAAACTTTTCGTAACAACAAAAGCGTTGAATGAGTTGAAAATGCAGGATTCTGTTTTTGCTTAATGACGGATGGGACGCGTCGGCTTACAATTTGACTAATTTGCTGCTTAAGAGAAAAACTATAACAACGTAACAGAAATTGTTCTTTTGACAATTTTTCTGGAATGAAAGAAAAGGTAATAGAATGATAATATTCGACGCTATTAGTCACGTACTGAAGTATTAAAAATATAAATTATTTTACAAAATATTAAAAAATGGCAACATCGTAGCTATTTTCGGGAAGTGCTTTTCATTTGAAGCACTCTGTAACCTTGAGCGTAGCTGGTGAAAAATCTAAAGAAACGAAAAAAAATTTTCTTAACTAGGGAAAGTAGCTCTTTTAGAATTATTGACTTTTATGTGATTGGATTTGAATGGAAGATCAGTTTTTGATCCAAAAAATGGAAATTTTTGTCAACAACTACTACTGCTTCAATTGACCTATCAAAAATATACTACACGTTTCTTTATATAACATTATTTTAAAGACATTTAAGGTGTTGCCAAATTTTATACCTATTTTTGTTACAATAAATTTTTCATTATTCTTTCCACTAGTCTGCAATTCCAATACCATAAAATTGCGTCGTCCTGTTCAAATATTCTTTTTCCTGCTTCTTGAAGATTTTATCTTGCAAGTTATCTTTATTTGCTGCATTTCTCATGGACAGAATCATAAAGATATTCATCTTTCGACCTGTGAAATGACGCAGAAAATTTCAAGAATATTTATAATTGTATAGCCGAACTCGTAATTGACTTCAAAGCTCCCATCCGCATACTTTTAATATTTTGGAAGAGACCTTGACTTCTTTCTAACCGTTCTTAGCGTCTTATTCATCCAATACGTTTCTTTTTCATATTACACTGACGTAGATTTGCTTGGGAATCGTTTTAAATCAACGTAAGCCACCTTTTAAAGTCATATGCTGGTTTATTAGAGAATTTAGATGTCGTCAGACTTTTTTTCTGCTAGTGAAATTTTTTTCAAAAAAAAATTACTCGAAAAATTTGCTGTGTGGGTCTTAAGTGATTGCATTAGTTTTGAAAACCAAAAAAGTAATTTATCTCTAATATACTTTTTATATAAATATAATAGACGACGTGCAATATTATATAAAATTTTCATTTAAATATTTTGAAAATTCAGCTCATGGGGCGTATAAAATTAACGATTTCAAGTTATGTCAAATCAAATCAATCCAACAACTTTGTTATTCAGTTACAACAAATTAGCAGAGAAAGAATAGAAAACCCCCGATTGCAATAATCGCTCCACCGTCTATTCTCATTGCTAGGAAAATTATCCTCAGTTGAGAGTATAAGTCTTTGGAGACAAACGTGCAGTTATACGCGATTTGGAAAGGGATAATCAGCGGGGGATAGTTATGATACGTTCGGTTACGTGAATTGCACCAATAAATAGGTATGCTAAAGCGTTCACATTAAAAGTTACATTTCTACTTAGAGAAGGAAACCACTGCAATACTCCAAAAAAAAAAACACCTTTTATGGAAAATTTTTTGAGATGGAAGGAACGGTAATAGAATAAAAATGTTAGAACAACTTATTGTTAAGCATTCATTGAAATATTAAAACTAAATTATTTCTGAAAAATTTTAGAATATGGCAACACCGGAACTGTTCTACGGGGCGTCTAGGTTTTATGGTCCAGAGCATAGTATGCTAGAGAAAGGCATAGAATTCTGTATTAGTTTTCGTGTTAAATTTTTTCTTACATTATTGCCCCAAAACAAGGAAAATTTTATCAGTATTCTTTCTCATTATCTTTATTCGCAAATAGTATGCAGGAGTTTATCGTTTTTCCTGCATTTTCTCGAAACGCAAGTTTTATATTTTACGTCTTTGATCGATTTGATCTATTTTCAATACCAACCTGTATAGAAAGGCTCGCTAAATGTTTCTTCCGAATTTGAAGGGGATATCTTCATATTTGCGGCCAGGAGAAGGTTTATCACAGACATTACACAGATGGACAAAGGGGCATGCTTAAATCGATTCTAGATGTGATATTGATCAAGAATATATATATATATATATATATATATTTTATGGGTTCTCTGAAACTTCCTTCCGGGTCTTATAAACAAAATGACTTCGGTGATGGGTATAAAAACGAGCGTAGTACTATGTGTGTAAGTCTTAAGTTACAAGAGAGAAGATTACTATCAAGATTTCACTTTTAATCACAAAGGCCAATTAAAAAAACATTATGAGGATGTGTAGATTCGTCGTAGTATGTTTTGAATGCCTAGTGTTAATGGAAATCCACAGAACCAACTAATCGCTGAAGGTAAATTAGGCTGTAAATCTGAGGTAAACGGTTGGAAGAGGAAATGTAAATAATCGACCACAGTTACATTAAAGTACAATGAAGTAGAGAGAGATGTGAATTTATCTAAATGAATGGATTGCTAAAACCAATTGTAGACTGCAGATAACTTATCGTTGTCAGTTCTGATGTCGCAATTTCGCAATTCTGCGCCCAATCAGCGTTTAGTGAAGGCTGTCTGATTATTTGCAAATTTGCAATTTGAAAATATATCGTTTGAAAAAAATTTGTCAAGATATATCTGACACAAAACTTATGGATCGGGTCAAGACTCAATCCAAAAGCAACGTTAGCAACGATGTTGGCTGATCACACAGTACATTGTCTTTATAAATATTTTGGCCTCGGCTTTTTGTTTAATGAATCAATTTTCAATTTTGAGTAGATTTTCAATCCTTTCCTGATTTTTTTTTCTAAGTTTATGCTTCCGATATTTAAATTTCTTTATTATATTAGTGGATTTCCCCATGTCTTTATTAATTAATTCTCTTAATTCTGGATATGTATTCTATTGAATAAAATGTTTCGAAGTATATTTATTTCTAATTTAATTTTTTTGACCTTCAAAAATTAAATGGAAAGTATATACGTACAAAATTTTTTTTAAATAAATATATACATATACATGTATATATATATATATATATATATATATTTATTTATTACATATATGTATGTATATATGTACGTACGTATGTATATATTTGCACATATATTAGCATATGTGTAAATTAGTTACTTTAACATGTATAGATGTACACAGATGCATATGTACATGTACGTATATGACTTGCTTCGTGTACTTCTGATACTTAAATAATTTTTTGCAAACAATGTGAATAATTTGTTTTTATAATTCCTTTTTTCTTTAATTTTAGGCCAAACCAGTAAATAAATACGTTACGTACGAATTTACGAATGAATGCTAGAAATGAAAAAAAATTTCACTGAATAAAAAAAAACTGATTTAACTGAATGTTGTGATATGTAATTGTCAGAGAAGAGTAAATGACAGAGAGAAGAAAAGGAGAGAGAAAAAGAGAGAAAGAGAGAGAAAGAGAGAAAGAGAAAGAAGGAATTGAGAATGAGAGTGTGAGGATGAGAATGAGGATGAGAGACAAAATGCAGGGAGTGAAAATGAGAGACAAAGGGAGACAAAAGAGAGACAAAACACAATATTACAAACAATATGAGCAGAGAGAGAGAGAGAAAGAGAGAGAGAGAGCAACATCATTATGTATAAAATCAAAAAGGAAATTATGATTTCAAAATAATAATTTAATCAATTAAAATAATGTAAAGTAAAAAACAGCAAAAAATAATTTATATATACAAAGTATAATAAAAAGTAAATCATATACAACACACAGACGAAAATGAATAGTCGCAAAAAAAAAAACAAAGCAAAGCGAATAAATGCTTAAGCTCCCGTTTTTGAGAGATCTTCATATTCTATTCTTTTTTTTCTCTGTTCACTACTTTTCTTAAGCTTATATTTTATGTTTATTGTACTTTTCTTATATAAAATTTTAATTTTAGTATTTGTTTGTTATATAACTCAAACGCGCACATTTTGCTTTGTTTGAATAAACCAAAAAATATGATCCAACATAACAATAATATTAACACAATCCTTGAAATATATAATTGCATTAACAAATCTATTAATTTAAGTTAATGTAACGTAAATTTCAATGAAAATCTTGTAATATTTTTTTATCCTTAATGTTTAAGTGAAGTGAAATGAAATGAAATGAAATGAATTGAAATGATATGATTTATAGTTTTATGAGAGTAATATTTTTCTTTTCACAAACAATGAAATGGGAATATATGCTGACAACAACCCCCCTTTCTTCTTGTAAGTGTAATTTAGCAATAATTACAATTTTTTTAATTAACTGATTAAATTTAAGTAAGATTACTTTACTGAATTCGCTAAGAAAAATGAAAGCTAAGATGTATATGTTATTATTATTATTATTATTAACATAATAATTATTTATATATATATATATATATATAAATGTTATATAGAGAAACACACAACTGCATGCATAAAAACTTTCTGTCGCATCATTACTATTTTCAAAATTATCTTTACGTAAGAAAATGTTATTTAAACGAAACGAAAAAAAAGAAAACACCTTTGCTAGTAATGAAAATAAGTAGTTAATTACTTTATAATAAAATTAAAAAGTATTGGTTTAAGACTTGTATTACATAAAATAAAATCAATCGTGAAAACTCAGAAAACTTTTACATACAAATGGGAAAAGAAAAATGCATAACACACCTGCAATATATGTATATAAAAATGTCAGCACTAACAAAAAGATGTAAATTTGTTTCATTAATAGCTTTAAGGGTCGGTCGGGTTTACGGTTGATAGATATGTTGTTGTTGTGATGTCATGCTCTGAAATATGTTCATTTATATAGCTGGTGGTTTATACTTCATCATTTATTACTTTTCTTTATTTTGCCGTATAGGAGAGAGACTACGGGATTTTTATTGCATTTCACATTTTGATGAATATTTTTGTCGTAAAATATCTCGATTTATAGATTGAAAGACATTTCTTCCATAGTTCCTTATCAGTGGACCTAATAATTGAACACTAACATAGTTCAGCTGTCATCCATCCGTCTTTTAAAAGAGAATTCCATGCAAATCTATTATAAAATGACTTTACTTCTTATTTTGTAGAAAATTTTTCCCAGGGAAGTTGAAATTGTTTAGACTGATGATGCATTATAGAATTAAAATTTGTTTTACTTAATTAAATAAAATAAATTGCATAAAAATTAAATTAAAATATTGAAAATGTGGTGATTGAGAATATGAGATATTTTTCCGACATTTGCATAGAGTCAAATAATCTGCTGCTTTGTGTTTCTATATTGTTACTTGATCTCTCTTCATTTGAAATGAATAATTTTTTTCTAGCGAAGCGACACTCTTTTTTCCTGCAAAAAAAATGTTGTAGCTTTTAAATTTTCTTGGAGGAAGTGCAAATTATTCTTCAATTTAAAAGGGTGTTTAAAGTACCAGTTCATCTTTTTAATTGCTAGAAGCCGAAGCGCTCCACGTTTTCTAGTACAAGGCAAATTCTTATGAGTTCAGAATAATCGTATTTAGTACTACAATGTGGTATGTGATATGTGATATAGAATGAATACAGCAACACATAGTGTCATCAACCTTTGTAGTCAGTTTTATGTTATGTGTTAGTCGATCAATATTTTCCTACTTGAAATATATCGGAATTTGATCGCTTTTCGTACAGTTTGATTTTCTTTGTGTGTGTGGTCTTAACGTCAGTGCCTATTAAAGCAGAAAAGACATTGTAATCGCTCTTTCGGAATTAGATGATGAGATTGATAAGTTTATGATCTTGATTATATAATGTATCTGCCATGTCATTCACATATGTAGTAGAAAATTTTTAAATCCCTTGGCATCACTTTGTGATATTTGAAGAAGGAAAATCGGTTGTTCCAGTACCAGTTAAGAAAATATAATATTTCGAAGAAGATCCCAAAGTTTAGTCCGAACTATTAATCATTTATCTAACGCGTTGACGCGTTTTTAAAAACGATGAATTTTTTAATGAAGTAAACACGCTTACCTGTGAAAAAATACAATCTTTTAATAAACAAAGATTTTATGTAAGTAAGATAATGGTATCGCGCAAATCTAAGGATAACATCGCTCCCGTCCTCGTTAACAATCAGTAAAAAAAAAAAGCTCAGTCTCAGTTTATTGGGTATACGATTAAATGACCAACAACAAGTCAATAGACATTTTCTCCTTCTAACGTATAATAATTAGAGAGAGAGAAAAAAGCAAAATTTATTAAAAGTAAAGGCATGTGGAGGACTGCCGTACTGTGTAGTTTTGTACCGGCTCTTTTTTTAAATATGTTATTTCAGATTAACATTTGCTGTACCTTTTATATATACGCGTTGAAACGGTAAGTCGGAAATGTTTAATCTACACGAGTTTTATGATGAACATACATAAAACATTTAATAGGCGGTGGGTTAGTCGCGGTTAATATATTGATTGTTTAAGCCAAGCGCGCCCAATTAAAATTTTATATTTATAAATTATTTAAACAGAGACAAATTTTAATTTATATTAATTTAATTTTTGCATTCAACGAAATTGATTCTATTAAGTGTTATCGGATAAAAAAGAATAGACGAACTTTTTTTTTGTTGATTTACTTCAAATCTTAGAAGCGGTAGTTTACATATAAGAAGTGACCAAGTTAGAAATTTGTTTTCGGTTCGTAGAGTTGATAAAGTATTCGACTAAACATTCTCATATATTCAATGACAAATAGTGAACGTGTTGCATTTTTGAAGCCGTTAATTATAATCTCTTTTTTGGCTAAATATTTTTCATTGCATTGTTCTTATATTAATTTAGCAGCAATTCCAATACTGAGGAATCAGCTAAGCCTAGAGTTTTACGTTTTACTTGGTCCATGAAAACTACATCGCCCTTAATGCCCGATCAAATAATGCAGAAGATTCGAGAAGTGCTCGATCAAAACAATTGTGACTATGAACAACGTGAAAGGTAGGTCAAATAAAAAATACAAAATCAGAAATTCACATATATATACATAACATTCCATTCCATTGTTCACGCAAACAAAATCGCAAACATTTCCAAAGTACACACTCACAAGTGCGCATATATATATTCTTTTATGAAATTAGCTCATAAATAGAAATAAAAATAGTAACAATTTAACTTCTTTTTAAGGTTTGTTTTATGGTGTGTTCATGGTGATCCGAATACCGATTCATTGGTGCAATGGGAAATCGAGGTCTGCAAATTACCTCGTCTATCCCTCAATGGAGTGAGATTTAAACGTATTTCCGGTAATTTATTAAGAAATCATATGAGCGGTGCCCAAACAAAAGTGTACAAAAAAATTCCTTTTTAATTAACCGAGCGAGAACTCTTGACTCAATAATATTTTTATAGTTTTTTTTAACGAAATTTGAGTCGCGACCAAGCACAGAGATGCTGATTAACGTAAACAGCGGTTTCGGCTTTGCGAACGCCTCAAGCGTTTACACTTTCTTACATTTTTAGTTCACTTAAAGAAAAGTTTTTAAAAAAAACCAATTTTTTTTATATAAATTACTTTTTACTTTTTAGTGTATTACGTGCAAATTTCAAATTACCTATTTTTTTTAAATTTCGGCGGGAGCTTCATTATTGCAAGCACACTCTTCCCTGTTATCTTTGTACAGTCCATTTCTTCTATCCCTTTCATTCCGTCTAATGATCTTATCCTATGTATGCGTGACTGATGACTCTATATGTCTTAGGTTTCAGGTACATTAACTTCATGTTTAAAATGATCATAAATTAGTTATTAATTTATAAAAAAATTATATAAATTATTTTTTACGAGTTCAAAGTTTAATCTAAGCAATCATCTAAGCCGGTTTCTTATTCTGACCGGGACAGAAGTTGTTTCCCTCTAAAAAGTTCACTTATATATCATTCTTGTTGTCTTTTTTTTTTTTTACAAACTATCACTTGTGGCATTTCGTATACTATGTAACAACCCCAGAGAAATTTCCAATTAACGCTTTCTTGATTTGTATCGATCGTTTCAGAACCATTTTTTGAATCTTTGTCTGTGTTTGATCAATATCTGCTCATGTATTATTTCGTTCAGCCTACAGGTCGCAATTTTTGACATGTTTCGACGAAATTTATTGCACTTACGTGCCTTGACCCAAGAACGAACACCGTTGAAAATGGTTTGGATTGGGCTACTTGCACGCCCACTCCCCATATATTAATCGCGTTAATTTAAAAAGCTGTTCTATGATAATTATTCATTGTAACGGCTCTAATTTTGAATTTTCTCAAAATTTTCTTTTTTTTTTTGCATGAAAAACGTCCGGAACGATAGGCAGAAATTAGATGTACTTTCTGGCTAAACTGCAAGCGTGGCCTGTAATCGATTTGGAGCATTTTCAATAGCAATATATGTGAAAGAATTTTGAAGCCGATATCTCCATTACACAGATAAGCAGACAGATAGATAGACACATACGGACAAACGGATACGTTTAGGGTGGATTCCAAATTTCATATTGATTAAGAATATATATATTTCATATGGTTCCCGAGCCGTCTTTCTTAATGTTACAAATATTTTCGCAAAAAAATTAAATTTCAATAATTTATTAAATCGAGTGAGCGTGTTCGATCCAGTCCGCAGTTCGCATAGAGTCTGCGGGATAACTAGCGCAATACTTATGGAAATTTTTATTATTGTATACATGAATTATATTGAATGAACTGTCTTTTAGATGCAAGAAAATATTGAAATCATCCTTAAATGTCAAAACTATTAGTTACTACCATTGTATTTTATTTGCATAGGTTCTCATACAGAAATGTATAACCTTTAGTATTTTACTGGATTTAGAACCAATTTTGAACATGTTTCTCAAAATTTAATGTTTGATTTTATTCTCGTTAATATAACCTAAACAATCGAAGCGTATCGAACTCAGATATGCAGCCGAATAAGTTTTCTAAATTGACTAATTATCTAAGCCTGAATAATGCCCCACACACACCAACCTTCCATGAATTCCTAAATCAAAATACCAAAATCCCTCTATTTATTTATTTATTTACATTTTCCTATAGATACATTTTTCTTTCTTTCATCGAATCATTTCACATGGAATACACATTACTGTTGTGTTACTTCTTAACTTTAGGTTTACTAAATTGAATAGAGTTCCTTATAACCATTCGTCATCGAATGTTTACTGTCCTAAGTAAAGCAGCAGTCGTTACCACCGAGTTCTTCGTAGTGCGCTTATTTTTTATATACATGAAAAATGAACTGAAATCGAAAAAGAAAAATTCAACGATAACAATTTTCAACAATTACCATAAACGCGCGCTCCGATTTGTGAATTAGAAAACCGATTGAAACATTTGTCTGATCTTAATTGTGTTCTCTCAGCCTTCTTATAAAACAAAAGTTGACATTAATGAAAATTACCCGAATTTGTTGAACAGAGCAGAGCGTTGTATTTCAACGATGAATACGCATACTTATCTGTCATTACACAATGGAGATATACCAATTTGTGTGATGGTTTGTGATGAATATTCAGAAAGGTGGTAAGTATATCTTTGGATAATCAATGCTCTTAAAGTAAAGAGAAGAAAAACTTTCCCTGATAAAATTTAAAATTAAGTTTGTGTTTACAAATAACCGAATTTTAGAATTGTATTTAAGAAATTATTTTAACAAACATTCACAAGACTTCCAGTAAGAAGATTTTTATAAGAATTTGTGTTGTTGTGATCTCACACAATCTTAAACAAACAAATTTTTCTCTTATCAGCTGACCAATGCAAGCACATTTGTTTTTCTTATTACATGCGTGTAAAGCTCTGCCGGCTACTCCATGTTGCGCTCTATCCCAATAATCTCCCAATAAGTGGGACATAACATGTTTAAACCTGTGCGCATATCCGTCGAGAGAAAATCAGAGACTAAATGATTAGGTGTTCTTAGTTGGTTGCTCCAAAGTGCGTTCAACTATTCAAAACGCGTTACTTGCTTTCGTATTCACATAAAAGTGACTGGAATAAAATTTATTTTCCACTTTTTAATTTCACTTAAATAAAAGCTTATTTTTAAAAAATTTTTTTTTTTTTTATATAATTTATTTATTGAACGCTTCAAATGCGATCCAAAAGCGTTGATGTTGTTACTCATGTCAGTTCATAAGTATTTAATAATATTACTCTTTCCAGCCCCCCAGGCATTTGATTCGGTTTATTTGTTCCAAATGTCTTTGTTTTCCAAGCGAGAGACTTTGTCCTAGAGTCTTTGTTGTTTTTTTTTTTTTATGATTCTATCTCCATCTTTATTGTTAAGTGGCTTCGTATAACGGCGCTTTAATTTTGATTAGATTATCTATTTTTTGAAACATGGCTGCTGAAAGTAACCAACAGTTTCATGTTGATTTATTAAAAAAGTTTACAAATTATCCCACCGGTGTGCTAATAATTCAAAATAAGCGGAGCCTTATTGTCCG
This sequence comes from Glossina brevipalpis, assembly GCA_000671755.1. Classification (NCBI taxonomy): domain Eukaryota; kingdom Metazoa; phylum Arthropoda; class Insecta; order Diptera; family Glossinidae; genus Glossina; species Glossina brevipalpis. The sequence goes on along the minus strand of KK351065.1, from coordinate 979,666 downwards.
GTCGGCGGGTATTTGATTCAAAACTGGCACTTTAGGTCTTTTGTTAAAGCTTGCTGTAAGTGTTATAATTTCATGACTCAGTTGATTATTTAAGTTTGGAAACTTTCTATGACGAGGTTCTCTTCACTTCCCATTTGCGACAATATTTTCGTCTATTCGTTAATGTTACGCAAATACCAAATTGAAATCATCCAATCTAATCATCGAGTTGATCATTTAGTCGTTTCTCCGTGGTTCTAGTAATTTGTCCGCGGTACGTGGAAATTTGATGAATCTTTTTGCTGCACTATCTTGTCAATGGCTTGCTGATCTTTTCTTTGTCCTTTGCGATAAGAGCGATGGAAGACGTTATATTTCGGAACACTTGCTATGTCATTATTAGGTGCATTTCTTTGAAATTTTAGATCTCGTATAACGGCTCTCCAATAGCACGGGAACAATCACGGTGGTTTAAGACCGGAATATTGTTTTACAGCATATACCCCATGCTGTAAATAGAAGTACATAATTTAGTAAATTTAAAATGAATATTATATTCCTGAAAGTGTGTTTCCTGACCTATTATCATTTTCAATAATGCATTTAAGAAGATACTCGCCCTTGGAATTATTATGGGAGCTGTTCGAGGCTAAGTGGTGGGAGTTAGTATCAGGGTTGATTGAGCAGTGTAGCCGTGGAACTGACAGTATTAGACCAGACTTTCGCTACAAGTATTACTGCTTCGACCGGAACAACGCCGCAATTCTTACTAAGGCATGACATTTCAGCGCAGAAAGTGAAAAGAAGAGTACTTGTTGCTGTCAGTAAGCAAGGCAGATTTAAAGCGCCCTTGTTCAGAATTGTAGATCAACTCATAGTTTTTACTGTGCAGGCCGTGAAAAAATTTATATTCAGGTATATTGGATGAGGTCTAGACCTCACATATGTGAACCTCCTGCTAAGAACCAAGGACATTACTTTCATATGCTGAAAGTTTAACTGGATGTTTCTGATGTCACTTTTAGTAAAGTTCTAGGAGGCTTTCAAACGGTACCCTAAAAGCTTGTCCTTTTTTCTTCTTGCGCCCTTTCCATTCCTTAGCCTTTCCCCCTGGCATTTGGGCCGTTGAATCAAAGCCATAGTTGACAATGAGTCCTTTTTGCTCAACATTGCTGGCTGAGTATCGAGGCCTTCTTGTTCATTTTTTTCTAGTCTACTTTCCACTTTTCTACACTCAAGTCCTTGTTTTGTTCAAGTTCTTTTTGATAAAAAGAACTGATTTCTAGCATTTCACGGTGAAAGTTGGTCCATAATAGTAACTTGACATAAAACTTAATTGCACTACATTTGAGTCACGTATATTACGAGGAATTTATTTTATGATTTGTTTCTTTTGTTTGGCACTGCAAATTGAAAATTTTTACAAAAATTTCCTTATTTAATCACACGATCTTTTTTCCTCTTTTTCTTTTTAATATTCGCAAAAGGCACAAGCATAGGTTTCAAAAACATTGCGTCACGCATTGCATTCGATTTACGACTGTGATTCTCTGAAGAACAACTACAATCCTGTCAGGAGCAACAATGCAAAGATGAAAATAAAAGGGGGAAAACCCGGAGAATGAGAATGAACCGGAAATGAATATGACGACGAAGAAGCAACACGACGTTCTTATTTAATAAGCACAAAAGTCCAAATAATAATTTGAAAAAGTGCAGACTTATTAAAAAAAAAAAAAACCCTATTTGAGTATTTTATTTGCACTTTTCCATTAATTCAATTATTGATTATTTCATTAATGTTAAGAAATATACAGATCTGCATATGTAAACCTATTGTCGAAGTAATATGAAAAGCGTGGAATGTTTCTTCTATTAACATTCCTTTCAAATTATTTCAGAATCAATGAATGACTAATGAATTGTTTTTACAGTACACGGACTGATTTAGTCTTTCGTTCATTTTACTAAGCAGATGCAAGTCATTATCGATATCATTTTTAAAAGTGTTTTAATTTAAAAGTTTCACTCCGATGTAATGTGAGGAAATAAGCCATGTTAAGAACAGCTTCCACTTAATATTGTTGGCATTTTTAACATCACTACGAGTATGGCGTAAGTGAACATATTGGGGCTTTAAAAAAGATTTAAAAACCGGTAAAGTATTCTATTATAATATATCAAAACAATGCTGATATGATATTATTTATATGAAATGACCTTTAAATATTAGCGCTCTTCTTCTTTTTTTTTTTTTTTCTGCTGCTTGTACTGTTGGCTTTCCCTAAATTTTGTCACTTTACCTTTTTCTGTAGAATTGTCAGAGCCACAAAAGTTCATTCAGAAAACTTATCTTTGGTATGTCTTCTATTTCTGAATTATCACGCCTACTTATTGTAGAAAGAAATCGAAGCAGCAATATCTAAGGAAAATCAAAAAACTTTTTCTTATTTTCATCGATAGTTTACGAGCCAATGAATATATTTCGGAACATTTGTGGCTGCGTCCAAAAAAGGCCTTAGTCTATTTAAAAACACGCGAACAACAACAAAAAATCTAATAAAGTTATTGAAACAGCTTTTCATGGAATTAACATCATCATCGTCGACTCTTCAAACATCACATTTGTTATAAGTATTTCTCTAAAAGTCGAAAATTGAAATATATCAATTTGAACATCTCGTGGGCTCAATATTATAAGATAAGCTGAACGGTCAAAACCAATCGAACAATCAAATCAATACTTTATTACAAGAAATAATTGCTAGTGTTGCCGTATGTTGTCAAAATTGTCTCTAATAAATTCCTGGAAAAGGCAGTATAAATAATTGGCTGAAATTAAGCCAACTGATGATTGACAACATCGGGCCCTATATTATATTCGTGAAAATAATTTAAAGAGTTTAAAAAAGTCGTGATAAAATATGAATTCAAGCCAAAGTGCTAGTCGTAATCCTTCGGTCTTCAAAACCTATTTTACACGAATATATAAATTGGATTAGTGCAGCAGCCTCTCTTCTGTATTTAACTAGTCTGCCGAGCGTTGTTTGAATTTACCGATATTACCACCCATGCTCATAGTCTTAACTGAGGGGAAGCTTAAAACGAGTCTCATATGCTTCACTCAAACAAACCTGTAATAGTTTACAACAGATCAGTAGAAAAAATAGAAAGAAAATTCGTAAATAGTATTTAGAAGAACCTTATAATCGAATCATAAATATTTGAATATTTAATTAGCGAATATAATTCGGATCGGTGAACGGAATGCAAGTTTTTGTTCCTATAAAAGAAAAATTTATTTTTGGAGGTACTGAATAACCAAAGATGATCCGGCTCGTTTTGAATAGATTAATTTTAACAAATCTTTCAATAACTTCGTAGTTTTTTTGTTATTTGGATATTGTTGTGATCGACTTATGACGCATTGTATTGTTTTGACGAACAAGCACTGTTTTGGAGATATTTATTTACAATTTCGTTATGCAAACGCACTAAGGATGCCATACAAAATTCGCTATTGATCTTTCGTCCCTTTTCCAAATAGTCAATGAATATTGTACCACGCGCTTGACATCAAATATGGATGGCATAACCTGCCCAACCGAATTTTGCTGTAATCAAATCTATGATGAATGTTTATTTCACTCATTGTTTTTTTTTTATTTGACTTAAAAAGTTTCAAACAATGTTCTGAATCATTAACACTTCCGTGTTATTGATCAAAAGTGAACAAACCCAAAACTCATTTCGAACAGAGCTTTCTCTTAGGTAAATATACGTGCCAAACAGTGGAGACAATCTCGCCTGATAGTTAGGGTTAGTTATTTCAATTTCGCTTTTCGGTCTTCCAAAACGATTCTATGCACTTTTTTTATATTTTCTGAAAAACTTACTGATTTCAAACTACCATTACCGTAGCGATCAGCATCATTCCACAGGATCTCACTTCAAGTCAGCATCGACAAACTATAGTTCTCAACGAGAAGAGTTGCAATAACATTTCAAATCGATTCTTGAATTGAATTTTTTTCCTGTAGCATCATTAAAATAACTGTAACTTGTAAAACTAATGGCCGCAAAATTATAAAAAATTCATCAAATTTCTTTTGAAAGTTCATATTATCTAAAAACTATATGCATTTGTTGTCAACACTTGTGATTTCCATATGTCATCCTACGAAATTATTGAGTGGTGTGTTAGATTTTGGTTATTATCTTCGTCAAATTGAAACCGTATAAACAATTTGTACCAATATAATAGTATAGTACAATTCCGGAATTTTAGATTGAATGGTAAGTACCAGTTTATTTTCACAAGTTCTTTTGATAGATAATTTAATGTAAATCAATTATCTCGTCAACATATCAAAATTTCTAAAAAAACCAATCTGACCCGGAAAGATCCATTCGAAGGTTGTTTTTTTGGATATGGAACGGTTCATAGTACAGCTAAGACTCATCAAGAGTTTACAGCTTCTCCACAAGCTTAAACAAGCTTTACGTACGAAAAACAAATCACTTTATAGAAGAACGTACTATACGTGCATGTACTAATTATTTAAAAACAACATGTTGGTGTAAAACCTTTTGCAAAAAATATTCGTTTTATTACGGAAAACTCTGCTCAAAAAGAGCATAATTTCGAAAAAAAAAAAAAAGTCCAAACAGTTCTTTGGGAACATGTTTATTAGCAAGTATAGAACAAAAATACTGTTTAAAAAGAATACAATTTGTACCCAACATTTTTTTTTTTTTGAGAAAATTTGCGATCGATAATCATCCAACCTAAGAAATTGAGTTAGTGTTAACCAATCAGAAAAGTATCACGTTCTTCACTGGAGAATGTTAGGATCAATTTGAAGTTTTTAAGTTATTCCACTATATAACGAGAACAATCAATGGAAAATTGAAAATTACGTTCGATCTAATGTGATAACGAGAATATTAGAGGTCGGTTTACAGTTTATGCAAGAATTTAAAAGAATAAAATGTAAGTATTTTGGTCATCACCTGTAAAATTGTAACCTACAAACGTCACATTCTTTAACTTGCTTGTCAGCCGTCAACTGCCATAAAATTAGTGGTTGTGTGCGCTTGTCAGAGTGTTTTTCATTTTCTCTTCAATTTGATATTCCACGATTCATAATAAAACTGTTCAATATAATTTTTATCCTAAAACGGATCAAATTCAAGGTAATAAAATAGATAACATTCAAGTTAAATATTTTATTGTTTTATTATTATAATATAATAATTAATTCAGTATTTTGTATGGCGGTCCTTTAAGGCAGATTAATAAAATAACAAAGTTTGTAAAGGAAGGTCTAAAGTGACGTTTGTAGCAATTATTGTTAATGGACTGTACCATCTATTTTTACGGATGTTCCAGTAGAGGTAAGATGTTATTTATGATTTATGATTACTTTTACGTAAACGTAACACCAGAAACAAACAGAAATATGCCAGAGATATTTAACATGCCAAGTTTAACAAGTCAAATAACAATATGCCAGAGGGAATTAACACCAAACCGAGACGGTTCAATTATACCGCATACTAGCATATGCGCCAGAATGATGTTCTTCAGATATGTTCTTCAAATAGTTCTTCAATGGCTTTTTTTCAAATGAGTTATATGTATTTTATCAAGTATTTCTCTCTTAATATACGTTGTCTCTTTTACAGGTGTCAGTAGTTATGGCTCTAAGGGATAACTCGAGTTTCCTAACACCCATTTGATGCTAAATAAATTATATGTTTGCATTAAATGCGAGCGAATACTTGAGGTTATCTTTAGGTTCATAATCCCCAATCTCTTAAATATAAGAAATATATATATATATATATATATATATATATCCATCCATATCCATATATATATATATATATATCCATATAAATATTTCAATATACACCTTTAATTTAAATTAACGTACCTTTTTAACATTTCAGCTATAATATCCTCTTCTATACATTCACAGTTGCGCAGGCGTTTCAGAATCATTTGTTCTTGATGATATACTTGCAGCTGGAGGGCAGTCAATTGCTTCGTTTATATCAAATCTTTTAAAAATCTGTAAATATACATAGGAATATAAATAAACATATATTCTTTTACCCAAAAAAAACATACTCTGTCTTTTTTTTATTCACATTTTTTTGTCACTGATTGGAAAGTGAATATCTTTATATTTCATGCGTCCGCTTAATTTCCAAATGTACTTTGCATCCCTTGAAACTAATGGTAGACTCAATGGTAGGCAGCAAATAGCTCCGGCTTTTCGGGCAACTCCCCAATTTATAATAGCGTAGAAGCAGATCGCAGATACCATGCTTAGATGGGGCCATTACGGTCTTTGCAATCACTTCTTTAGTAGATATGTTTCTTATCTTTATCTTTTCACAAAAATAAATTTTGCTTTAATGTCAACATATCTTCTACGCGCCGAATACGAATCATTTGTGGCAATATGTGTAGAGCTCTTTTTATAGAACGTTTTTAATTCCAAACATTTCAAGCCATATCGATTCGTGCATCACTATCTATCATATCCCAAAACTCGACTTCCATTGAGGACAATGCAGAAGTTTTTTACATATTTTTGTATACCAGAAAATAAACACTGTCTTATGTATCAAAACGTACCCAGCAGTTGAGAGTGCGGGTCGTCTATTTGACTCTTCCAAACCGCATCACAAAAATCTTTAATATCATCGTTCGTTTCATTCGCTCGTTTGTCGTACGTTAAGCCTCTATTAATAATGTTTTTGAAATAACGTATTATTCTTTTTACAACTTTTGAGTGAGCGTTTCGTGGACTAACAGCATATCTGCCAAGTAAATTTATAGCATAATTGGATTAGGTCTAGTTACTGGCGAAAAATAAACACCTTATTGCTTGCATAAGCATTATCTTAACCATTTCCTTCCTTTGTTTCTCTCATCAGCTTACGACGTCTCTTGCGTTATTTATACCAACTGCCGAAGGTTAGGTTAGGGGTATAATTCATTTTGTCATTTGGTTTGTAACTTTCAAAAGGAAACTTCGGAGACACCACAAAGTATATATATTCTTGATAAGCTTCAAGTCTTCGCCTTAACCATTCTACTTAACTTTTCTTTCAACGTTTATACTGCTTAAATTGTTACCGGATACTAAAATATCGTCCACGCGAACAGCTGAGAAAAATATTTCATCTTCATTTAACCTATAACAAACCCTTCGATCGATCTTGTTTTTTGATAAACCTAAGACAAGTGATCCACCATTAAGCATTTCAATCCAGACACGTCTAGGTTACTTAAGATCACAAAGGAATTGTAGCAATTTCCATGCACTTTGGTCAATAGAATCAATTGGCTATTGCACGTATGTATCTTCTTCTAATGGCCACTTTCAATAAATACATATAATATCCATTTGATGCAAAATCGAGTCATACTAGCGACATTAAAAACCGTGCGGATTCATGCCTAAGGGGGTATTACAATCTATAAGTTTACGATTTTAGTTTTTTATTTTCGAAAAAAAAATAAATAAATAAATAAATAAATCCTTACCTGCGTCCAAATTATATTGGACCGCTAAATTTTGAGCTAAAGTAGAACGCTGCTATGTTTTTTGAATGTACTTTATTAACTGACTTTTACTTAAAATTTATATTACAATACACTTCTTATCCAACTGGCTCATTTCATTGTTAGATTAAATGTTCTAGCTTATTTTACCTTACTCAGCGATCGTCTCCTTTCCTGGATATGGATGAGAATGATCGTGATGTTTAATATTCTTAATTTCTGTTTAGTCAGCAGTCAGCGATCGGTCTCTTTTGATTACTGTATTTTGCATTTGTGTATATTTGGCATTTTTATATAATGTGTGGGTAGGATGCTCGATCTGTCTTTTTCACTTTTTTATTTATCTAAGACGTGACACTGAACTCATAACATTTAATTTTGCATTTTTGTTTGCCATATGAGTTTTGCTTATAAAAAATAAACGAACGTCAATTTATCTTTCATTTTCTACCGCTCTCTGTGTGATTAAAGTAAAGAAGAAACTAAAATGGTTAACGAGACAAATGGGAAGAGTGGAATTTGGCAGAATTCAAGTTTTTTTTTTTGGAAATTCTAGATTTGTATTTTAAACAAATAATTCCTTTCCAAAACAAAATCTATAATATTGACCCAAATGATTATGGACGTGCAGAATTGGAAGAATTTGATAGTTAGTTGCGACAACTAGCTGAGTTAGAGCGCAATTCGAAAGCGTCTGAATAATCAGTTGGAAATCCAGTAGCCACAAATAAGCTACCCCGTTTTAATTTGTCTAGCTTTGGGGGTAATTACATTGAACATTAAAAATTTTAGGGAAAACTCAACCATTTACTTCCAAATCATGTGTTAGAAAAAATAAAGGCGTTTCAAGGATGCAATGAAATTATCCCAAGGCTTTATAGAGATTCAAGTTTAGTTATAATAACATTGAGCTTATATTCAAGGAAAATATTACAACACTTTTTGTGCTCCAAATTTCAGAGCGTGGATGAAAGCAACCTTTACAGAGCGATTCTAAGAAAACAACTACTGTGGTTTTGACGGAATATCGATCAAATTTGTTAACTTGATTTTTCTCTATATATCTAATCATTTATTACGGATTGCGTTCATGATATTTATGACCTCCAAAGTTTCCAAGGAGCGGAAAATAGCTCGAATAAGACCCATTCCCAAAAAGGGTCATTCCTTTACATGTAATAACCATGGACCGATTAGCATCTTACCCTTCCTTTCCAAAGTTATGAAGCATACTATGAAAGATTCATTTTGATTCTTGCGTAATAGTTATGCCATGGATGATGTTCACCTCGGTTTTCGATCTGGACGTTGGACATCGTAACTTTTAACTTCCGTTACCGCGTCCATTAGAGATAACATTCTTTCATGAGCTGTATTTTCCTCGCTCTCAATTCAACAAAGGCATTTAACAGAGTTCCGCTCACCAAGCTTATTAACAAACCGTATTACAATTCAGCTTTTCATAAAGTGTTTTTAAGCTTATGTGGTAGTACCTTTCGGATCGTAAACAGTTCGTTACAATGAATGACTCTTCTCCCACCGAGACTATGCCCCTAGTGTTTCATCTCTTCATATGATCTTGGGAATTGGTAAGCTACGACTGTGCTCTTTGGTGGATGGCTATTGCTTTATACAGATAAGACTGATCATTTTCATTCGTTCGAAGACGATATTAACGACTCTTGAACAATCGCAATCGGATGATCGATAACATGCTTTCCATTGCTAAGGTAATTCTCTATTCTGCAATTCTACCCTTGCTAGGTAATCTAACCTCAATATAAAAACAATTAGGTATCTCGCTGATTTTGTAAATTCAATACAATATCTTGGAGTAACCCTTGCTCGCAAACTCAACTTTGGCCCCCATATTGACAATGTCCCTGCTACAGTCTGCCTTACACTTCAAAAACTGTACCATCTAAACCTATTTCTGGCTCTGCATATAAATATACCGTTGCGCATAATTTCTTACGACTCATTTTAACTATTGAATTGAAGTTTTTTCCGGATGCCATAAGTATAACATAGATAGGCTTCGAGGCATTGTTAGCCGTATAACGCGCTTTATTTATAGGACCATACATCCCTCTTCGTTCATTCTTTCTTAAACTTCGCCTTTCCTGATTGTCTGAAAGTCAGATTGCTTATCTACCTTTACAAAATTATTCTACCGCAATCCGCAAGTCTTTTATGTGAGCGACTACAGTTCTCTAGATCGAATAGAAACCATTTCATATTAACACTACCTTTCTCTAACTCATGTGTAGAAAGTTATTTTACTTTTTTTGTTGCTAGATATTGGAATGCGTTGCCACTGAATTTGAAATCCTTCGATGATCGCCTGAAAAAGTTTAAAATAAAGCTGATTCCACATCTAAACTCGTAACGTATGTCTTGTCGCTGATAAAAACTGATGATCATGAATTTGTTAGAGAAAGATGATTATGTTGTTAGCTATATAGCTGACCTGTGCATTCACTCAAGTTGTTAGATTCTCTTTTCACATGAATTGTATGTTTGTAACTAGCTCATAAGTTACTTAATAATAAAAGAAAATAGAAAACGAAAAGTGAATTGAAAGCACATACACATTATAACTTACGTTTATAAAGAATTTTCACTGCTTTTTCCAGAAACTATAGCAGGTTATGTTAATTTTTTAGCCTAAAACAAATATTGTATATCATTCTATTTTGCCTTATTGATACTACTTAGCATATATGCTTCGTTCAAACAAAAGAAACAAACAAACGTAAATTTTTCTCATATATTTTACGCCTCTCTGTTATTAATCCATGATTTTGGAAAGTTTCCCGGACACTATTGGAAAGTTAGAGATAGTGTCACATAATTAGATTTTGATAAATATTGTTAGCTGCCTCCCAAAAAAAATAGTAGACTAATGATTACCAATGACTGCAGTTAAAGCAAAATTATGTACCATATGATTAAATTTTATTTATGTAAACATCAATAAACTGAATAATTCACAATAACTAATAAATTAACTTATTTAGTACTTTTTTCGTATCATAAAGAAATTCTTTTCATAAAAATGTAAATGACTACATTAAAATCATATGGTATTTGAAATTCTAATCATAGAAGTTTGTATTGTTCTCATGTACAAATCACTTCCTCCCATTTCTGTTTCGCTTGGCAACGCAAAAATATGCAGCACTCGATACTGCAGAAACAGTCAATGTTTTCAACATCACATAAACATGTGCATTCAACTCGTATTTGCAGTACTGCTTATTGCTACTGCAGCCATTTTGTTGAGCGTTTTAGACCTTACAAATAAAATTTTCATCATATTGGCTCTATTCACATTGTAGAAATATCGAAAAAATCGTCTACAATCAGACAATATTACGTAACGAAATTTCCTTCCTTTTGCTTTTTGTCGAATTTATATGTAAGATAAAATTATTGCGTCAAAAGAATTATTATTATCATTTGCTAAATACTTTCTTTCATTAATTCATAAATTTTTTATTTTTATTTCAATTCATTTAAAAGTTACTTTTTTTGTATTGATTATTCATATTTATTATGATTGATTTTGATTTGATTCATTTTTCAAGCGATACGGTAAGGAAGGTGAGCGAGACTTTTTATATGTGTTTATTATTTAAGGCATGAGAAGCTTGATATGCGCTCAAACTTTTTATTTCAAATCATAATAATTTTTCTTCTTCTTTTTCGTTTCAAAAGTTATAACGTGCCTCTTTGTTTATATAAAAAATCATCTCAGCGAAGCCCAATAAAAAATGCAGCAACTTTTCATGTCTCAAATACCTGACACTTCCTTGCATTGAAAGCCTGATAAATGCACTATATTTTGTTGTGTTGTCGCGCTTAGTTGCTTGTTTTTCTTTCAAACATGGGCAACACCTTAAAGCGGTAAATTCGATACAAGATAACGGTTATTAATAATCTGATCGTGTGGCGTTTTTCTCTATTTGTGGTTATAAAAAATAGTTTTTTTTTGTTAAAAAGTAGACTTTAAACGATGTCCAACGAGATTATACAACTTTATATATCGGAGCAGCTAAAAGCACTCTATTACGAAGACAAATGCTGCAAAAGACTTAATAGCTTCGTTTATACTTTTGATTTGCCGTCCTTTGTTCAAGTCATAAATGAATTAAATTTACGAATGAAGCTGTGTACGCACAATGGCGAGGAATCCGTCTTGGTGTTTAAAGATGGATGCAAACACATTAGTGAATATAACTCTTTAACCCTAAATCCTGATTCGGTTAAAGACATGTATATTTTACAAAGCGGTTCAAATTTCGCAGGCAGCCAAACTGACATGCATATGTCGCCTGAATTTCTACGTCCCATTAATTCTCCGCCCATGGTTCCACCGCATCGGTTTTCGTTTCCTCTCAAGCAATCAATTACTCGTGAGAAATTAGCCGGTCAACTTAGCTATCAAAAAGATTGCCCGCTGCAGTCATTTAAAGAAGACATATTGAACGTCGTGCAACGTAATAGAGTCATCGTGGTAAGTGGTGCACCTAACTTCGATAAATCATGTGGCATTCCAATGTATATCATAGAAAAATACGCCCAAGAGAAATCGCCTTGCAAAATTATATGCGTGGAGAGGGAGGAGTTATTAGCCATACATAACAGCGGACGATTGGCTGAACACTTTTGTGAAAGAATGGGCGAGACGGTAGCTTATCAAGTTCAATTGCAAAGTCGCATTAGCGATTCATCCAATTTAATATATACCACATCCAGCTTCTTTCTGAGAGTATTAATGGGCCAATCTTTAGTGGATAGTTTTCGGCACATATCTCATGTTATCGTTGTGGACGTCCATTTGCATGAAGCTTTTTCAGACGTCTTACTTCGAGAACTGAAGGAAGCTTTGGAATATCATCCATATTTGAGAATAATATTATTATCAAACTCCCAACTCAATCATGAATATCTAAGTTATTTTGGGCAGGGCGAAGTGTTAAACCTACAAGAGAAAAAACATAACCCTCAAATTTTATATATAGAAAATGTACGTGAAATGTTATGTCGAAAACTTCATACGACAGCATTAGAAGCTTCTAAATTATTGCCTAACGGTACGAATAAAACCATCAATAGTGCTTATTTAGATCGCTGTTTGGAAACCTATGAGAAATTACCTAACGAAAAATCTTTTGAATCGATTTTATATATGGTTCACGGTGAAAACGCGTCTATTAACTATCGTCATACTACTACTGGTCGAACAGCTCTTATATTAGCTTCTTTGCTTGGAAAAATTGACCATGTTACAGCATTATTGCATCTTAATGCTGACCCCGCTATTTGTGACCGAGAAGAAATGGATGCCTTGAAAGCTGCCTATTCGATGGGTCATATGGATTGTGCAAATGTACTGAACGGCAATTACTTTAAGGATAATATTGCATATATTGATCATTATTTAATTGTTGACATAATATATACAATTTGCACCGATGAACAATGGGAAATTGGTAAGTTTTCGTAATTCAGAACGTTTCCTCAATCAAATTTTTCTTGATACGCAGGTGACATTATAGTTTTCTTTCCCTCTTATGAGCATATATTACGTACGAATTACAACATATTAAAGCAGAAAATACTGGGAAATTTACCAGGCAATCTTGCAGTATACTTATTGCATAAAAACACTGAAAAATGTCAGCTCGATCTAATTATTAAACATTCGAAGAATTTCGTAAAAGTTATTTTAGCTACAGATATCGCTGAATCATTATCTTGTTGGAACAATATACGTTATGTCATCGATACTGGACGTATACGCAGGTTTACTTATAAAGATAATTCGCTTTATAAAGAAAATGTGTATGATTGGATATCAAAACAGTGTATGGAAAATCGTAAGCTTTTACTTACTACCGAAGGCAAGTGTTGTAGACGTAAAAGTATAATATTAATTACTAATGTATTTATTCGATTTTTCAGGTTTTTGTTTTCGTTTAATCTCATTTCATACATTTGAGCGTTTACATGAGACGATCACACCAGAGTTGCTAACGATACCTTTAGATCGTGTTTGTTTGTCCGTTAAACTTTTATCGCCACATAGAATGGTAGCTGAATATTTACAGGAAACAATTATAAAGCCACCCTTCATTCAAATACTTCGATTTGTAGAACATTTAAAGAAAATCAATGTTTTTTCCGAAATGGAAGATATCACATGGCTGGGTTGTCGATTGATTGATTTGCCTGTCGATTGTTATTTAGGCAAACTTTTGGTATTCGCAATACTCTTGCAATGCCTAGATCCTATTCTCACCATAGTTACTTTTATGTCTACTTTAGATCCTTTTGAATTAAATAATTTCCTTGACGATCTCACTGAACCGTTTAAAGACATCATTCAGAGAAAAACGAAAAAAGAACGCTTACGTTTATCTGAAGGTATTATGTCTGACCATTTGACGTACTTACGTTTATATCAGGAATGGCAAAATGGGGTGTATCATAAAAATGATGATTCTTTGCTTAATGAATACTACTTCATTTTGAATGGCATACTTGAGCAAGTTTGTGATATACGTACACAAATGGTTGGAGCACTGCGATCTTCTCAGCTTATACACAGCAAAGGGAGCTTAAGTATGCATTATATTAATCTAAAGTCTAATTGTTGGCCAATTATTAAAGCAGTATTGGTTGGAGGTCTTTATCCGAACATATGTCTTGCGGACTTAAAAATAAATTTAATCAAATCTCCGCAAAAACGCGAATTAGTTTTACATCCTGATTCGGTGTTAAGGAATCTTGAATTCCTTGAAAGTGCTAACGCAAACTCTTTGAGAATGTTCGGGGAAAAATGTAATTCTGAATGGATCGTTTATGGAAAAAGAGTAAATAGTGGTAAATGCAATAGTATTAGTTACGGTACTGTTGTGGCTCCCATATGTATTGCTTTGTTCGCAGGTAAGTGCTGAATAATTTGGATATCTTTTAAAGATTATTCATAAACTATCGATCGAATGACAAATTTGTTTTAAGAGATTCAATTGTCATAAATCAATTTGAATATTTTTATAAACGATACCGAAGGATGGAGTATATATTACATTTTTTTAAAGCAATAACATTTTTTTTTTTTTTTTTTGTGGATGTACTTTTCCTTTTATTGAATATTACTTTTCCTTAGAAATATTTTCGGAGTGCATATAGCTCATAAATGAATTTGGTCAGTACACCCATGTCCGTGCTACTACCGTGCTACTTTTGGAAAGGACTATCATTCATTCATTCGTTCTTTTCATTTTTAGCGTAAATTTAATGCAAAATTAAATCGTATCCAATCCACACTAATCTCTGTAAGGGCGATTGTTTCCAAAGTAAGAAATACCCAAAAGGTTTGAATTCAAAAAGCAGTGACGAAATAACTGTTTCCCTCGTCAACGATGCAATGCACGTTTGTAACGCAACGCAAGACACGTACTTCCTTTAGAATAACGAGAAAAACGCCGTAAGGTGGCTTGAAGTATTAATTCGTGATTATAATTGAATTATCATGACGACGATTTGCAATCAGGAAATGCATTTGTCGCCCATTGGGGAATACTTGTTTATGCAGTGGGTGCGTGCTAAGAAGAATTCTCATGTTAATAGACTTTTATGATTATCTGTTGTTGCAATTCTCATCAACGCTTGTCTTACAATAAATATCTGGTTGATTACCTTGGGAAATGTTGACATAAACTAAGCAACATTTACAAAAGGACATTTAAAAAGTCTTGACTTACAACAATACCTCATTTAACATCTGGATGTGCTTACTTCCTATTCATAACACGTCTGATCGCACTTATGAATTCTGTTATCGTTAGCATTACTTTGGGAGTTCCATTCCGCTGCTTCTACATTTTTTCTAAAGGTTTCTTCAAACGGAGATCTTATCTTCTAACGTCAAGTGAGCAATTTATTTTATAAACTATTTCCAACCGAAATCTTAACGTAACGCTTTACTTAGGTGCTTAACAATGTTGGTCTGGAAAATTCCTTCATTAGTTTGGCTTTTCGAAAGTCTGCTAATCTTATTAAATATACCAGTACATATCAAACTTATTGCAATGCCAAAGTATTTTCCCGTGCTTCAACTAATATGAAACCCAGACAATACATGATGGAAACTTTCAGATTACACTTCTATACTATAAATATATTTTTATACGCACTACATTGCTTCCGGCTTTAGGGTTATTGGAAATTTTTTTTTGAATTTTTTTTCACTTCTTGTTTGAAAAAAAAAAAAAGTGAAAAGGTTACAGTCTGCCAAGACCAATTATACCTTTAAATACCTTACATCGCTTCTCCAAATACTTCTTACTTTTATCTTCATCATAAAACAGCGCAACCTTCAGCTTGTGCTTCGAAAATGTGAATTGATCCGGTTCAAAGTTTAGTCAAGTTAGAAGAAGATTAATACACTCTCCATTCACATTATATACAAAGAGTATATGTGGATGCAGCATTCAACGTTTTAAGCATATTTGTCGCACTGCCTATCTGATATTCGTCCATGTACTCTTGTCCAATCTTCGTAAAATTGTGATTAAATTCGGTACATTGACAGATGTTGATCATTGGTTTTATCATTGGTTTTACGTCACACATTAGGGTATCTCCATAGCATGCTGTACGCCACTTATTGGAGTTTATGGATGTATTGGCTTTGGTGTGTCGTTTTCAATACCTAATTGGCATGTATGGTCTTGGACCTTCGTTTCTAAAATGCCCCATCATTGCTATCGATATCGATTTACTCTATTTCTATTTTCAAACTCCTTATTGTTTTACCTTTCATTGTTCTAATGTACTTCGTGTTTAAGTTATGTTAGCCAATCTTACGAATCGAACCGATTGCAGCGATGGTTACTAGGTCTGTATGTAGTCAACAGTGTTATGCTTTCTGCTCAAAGAGTTGTTTATGAGTAGTTGCTAAGCCAGCCTTCCTTTCCTTATCCCGGACTGAGCTAAGTCAACCATCCCATATCTGTATGGTCAAGTCATGTTTCACCTTTTTATTAAAGGCCTCGTCTCTTTGACTGGCATAACAAAGCTGAAAGAATCCTTATTTTGTACGTTTGCGTTTTTATACGTGCTGCCACCATCGCTGTATCGTTACAATTTGTGATAGCTTATGACTATGTTCTTGCTTGTTAATTGTCTTATGGATGTGTGCGAATTATTTCTAGGTACGAATAAAATGCACATTAAAATGAGTGTGTGTATGTTTGTAAGTGAATATTTTGATGCGTAATATGAATAACATCTAAGTATGTATAGATAAGTGTTTGAATGAATATGTGTGTGTAGAAGCGAGAAACGAAAGGTATAACTTTATTTATAAAAGTAGGCTTATTAACATACCTGTGTATTATTTGATCATTGTATGTGTTTAATAAATGTATATTTACTAACAAGAAAACCATAATTGTTTTGCCTACTAACGAGATGATTTAACAAAAACATTAATGTTTTGTATATTAAGAATAATGATATCAGATTAACAAGGTCAATGAATGTAAGTGCATGGATGTGTGTGTAGTAATAAGAGATATTCATTCGAATATCAGATTAGTAAGATCAATGTGTGTATTAATGCGAGTATGTATACATGTGTACTTGGTGACAAGAAAAACATACATGTTTTGCCTAACAACAGCGTTAGCGATAAAATTAGATTAGCAAGATCTGCGTGTTTGCTTTTTTTTTTTTGTTTTTAGCTATGCGGGATGGAGATGGGAATCTTAATAGATACTGCTAGTCCGTGCCTGTAGCATGCAACGATTCGTTATCCATGGCACCTACGCACTACGCCTACCCGTCACGCACACTATGTCTACCCTTGTACTCCGCGGCACCGCTGTTACTTATTACTTCGCGGAGGCTGGTTCCAATTCATTTCGCTTCCTTTGATGGGACCATAGTGAGCCTACTTATTGGTCTCCATTTCCTCTTCTCTACGCCCGCTGTCGCTCTATTCGCCTTAACTCTTGGAGCGTTTTCCTCGTGAACTCGTTCAGAGTATTCCGTGCGTCAGGGTTTTCCGTGATCTCCTTGCATGAGGTCTCCATTTAGGTCGACCAAATGTCTCAAATCTTGGACCGGGAAAGGTTATGTGATCGGCGTTCTCCTCGGTGTACACACCGCTTGAACATTTTGGCGAATTGTCGTGACCGAATCTGTACAGGTAGCTTCGGAAGCAGCCGTGCCGTCTTTCCATTCATGATGATATGTCCGGGAGGAGCGAGAATGTTCATCTACCTTACGTTCCGCTCTCCCAGTACGGTTGCCTAATCATGGAGGTGAAGCGTTCCTCCTTTTTGAGAGCGTTCTCTCGTAGCGGGCCTAACTGGCTCTTTTTATAGATACGCCGCATCTGGTCTGCTAGGATATCAATCGGAAGCGACTAATCTGCCCAATCGGAAAAGAAAGGCATCGACCCACGCTGGGCTTGCGTAAAGCAAGGCCGATGTAACTGCTGTGGATAACACTTTCCTTGCTACGGCTCTGGGTCGTCTGGCATTTGTCATCATTCTTGCCAGTGCCGCTTGAATCCCGGCTGCCTTTTCAGCTGCGTACTGGATATGCCTTGTAAAGCTTAGCTGGTTGTCGGTTTTCGCTGCTAGATATCTCAGCGCGAGAAATGATTCTATGGGCCAAGGACTGATCCCCACTAGCCTTTACATCTCGGAACTCTGTATCGTTCTCGCTGTCGTACATGAGTCTGCGTTTGACGAAGTAAATCGAGATCAGGCACACCAAGTATGGTGGGTCTTCTATCTTGATAAGGGCCCTCCTGATACATCCCCAGTCCGCTGCGTTAAAGGCATTCTTGACATCAAGTGTCACCACTGAGCAATGTTTTTTGTGCCTCCCTGCCAGCGTTTCCCCTCTATAGCATTTGCCGCAAAGTTGACCACTCTTTTGATCGCGTCTATCGTGGACCGTGCTTTTCCGAGCGGGCGCCGTTATCCTTTGCTATCGCTAGGAGACGGCTGTATATGATCCGCTCCAGTACTATGCCGATGGGTTTCTTGCTTTGGGGATAAGAACCAACCTCTGGAGTTTCCTCTGCTGGGAAACATGTTTTCGCCCAGGCATTTCTGGAACAGTTTTGTGAAAGCCTCAAGGTCTTAAGGATTGCCGCCTTCAGCGCCCTATTGGGTACGCCGTCCGGGCCCACTACCTTTTCTCGCACATTTTTTTTATTAAATTTTAATAGCTTCGTCTATATCCTGCGTACTGGTGAACGCGGCTTTCAGCTTCTCCGTTGTTTCGCCGTTTTTATTAAGTTGCAGCAACAGGTCGCCTTTGTGCGTTCTTCTGATTTTTTGAATCGCCTCACCTAGCTGTTTCAGTTTGGACTCGAGTTTAATCTTGCTCAACATGCGCAGCAGAGTTTGCCTGTCGCAGCTATAACAATATATGGCTTAACTCTGCGACTTTGAGCTGTACGATCTTTCTTCTTCTTAGCCGCCACTTGTTTCCAGTCTCTCCCCACTTGGCTTATGCCAAGCTAGATTGGTTTGCCGCACCGGATGTAGAAGCTATGTTGGGGGCGTTTGGTCGCTGGCGTCTCCACTTCTCCTGACTGCTTCCTCTTACGTTTTGTAGTTTCGGCCTCATCTCTGTCTCCGACCGGCTACACCTTGGTTCTGAAGCGCAATC